>JAUMHB010043753.1:2490-13317 GCA_032359685.1 Pittosporum tobira
CAAAAGGATATTCACTCTGCATCTATCTCTCTCCACTGAATTTGTTTTAAGATTCCTCTCCTGCTAATCAAAAGTTTCTTATGTTGTTCTCAGCTTCAATTTCTTATGTACTCGATCAAAAGTATTCACTCAAGGATTCTAAGCCATCGTAGAGATGCTGCAATTTCGCCTATCCCTGTCAAGGCAGTCGAACCCCTCAATTCTCACAGCCGGTTTGTTACCAAAATTTGGCCGTGCATATCCTCCTTTCCTTGCAGACGATGACGGGGAAGACGACATACCAGAAGGAATGGGGATTGACCTAGGTGATATAGGGGTGACCTTCTCATCCCCAAATCGAGTGTCTTGAATTAGTGGGTTAGATACTCTGCTCGGTGGAGACCCACAAAAATAAGGGGGCGACGATGCAGAGTGATTGCAAGTTGTTTCCACAGTAAAACCACCCTGCAAAATTAATTCAATTAATTCATGATTGCAATAGATTTAGAAAAATAAATTCAATCAGAGACAGATATGAAAGTTTAAATTAAAGCAACAAGGTTAAACTCAATATAGCAACAAGGTTAAACTCGAGGTTACACGTTTATATTCTTAGTGGTTATGGCAATTAACTTTTTTTTTTTCCTTTTCATTTCATAATTATAGCTTAATATAAAAGGAAAGCAAAGGCGGGGTACATGATATGCACCTTTGTTAAGATGATATCCAAGAGCTCAGTTCCTGCTTTTGAATCACAGAGCTCCGACTGATGGCTGTTAATAGAACAGACCCCAAGTTAAATTTATACCATTTTAAGATATTTATACAATTTCTAAAATCAAGGACCAAAACGTTGAGAAAAATTACCTCATTTGCCATCTCAGAGATCTGGTTGGCTCGTTGATGGAGGTGTTGACGAAGCTGAGACGCCGGGGCTTAGGACAAACCACAGTGTCTCGCTTATCAGAGATAGAAACAGAAACCGTAACAGAGCTCCTCATGTCTTCACAGGCTGAGAAGGCGTTCTGGATTGCACAGTGATTCATATTCTCACCTACACCAAATTTGAAAATACATACTGTTACATAAGAAAACGAAAGTATATTATAGCTTCAAGACAAACCGAAAGATCCGATAATAACCAAGCCACAACTTCATTTAAATAATTATATTCCATTGGTATTTTCTTCTTCTAGATCGGTAAGATTTAGCCACGATCTGGTCAAACTATGCATTTAAATTAAGTTTTCAACTTGCCGGCTGAGCTTCATTGACTAATTCTTTAAAAAAAGAAGAGGAAACTGGTCAATATGTTATTAAACAAACAAAGTTATCATATACTAATTTAATCTGAAAATACCTCAATATAAAATAAGATTAAAGGTAAAGATAAATCTTTGTGTTCTCACAGCCATCAAAATTAAAAATTTTACAAAAGAAGGTAAAATAATTTCAGATCCACTGCAAAAAAAAAGAGAGGTGAAAATACAAAAATATAACAACGCAAAGTGTTTTCTGAGCTGATACAACACAATTTTTGGCCTTCAAAGATAAAGACAGTTTCTGTGTAGAAGATATTAATCAAATGATTTTTTCCCCTAAAATTACCGAAATTAGTTAATTTAACCGGAAAATTTCCACAAAAGCTAAATTACTTCGCAGATCTAAAACTGTATCATATGATTCATATTAAAAACAACTTAAATAAACAAAAGATACAGATCACGCAGAAAAATCAGAGAAAAATACATAATTAGAGAAACGTATAAATCAAACAGAGATTAAATTAAAAGCAAGTTATTTAAAAGTTAAAACAATCAATTTCCCGAATCAAAGCAGATCTAGCAGGAAGAGAGAGAGAGAGGGGAGCGCTTTACCTGAGCTAGCTGTACAGGAAAATAAGGCTTGATTTCAAGCAAAATAAAGCAGAAAAGGAAAAAAAATGGTCAGAGAGATAGACAAGAAGGAGAAAAACTAGCGAGGTTAACACGGATTTATAGATAGGGGACACAGAAAGTTACAGAAGAGAGACGAAAGAAATCAGGACAAACAAAAAAAAATTAAAATTAAAATTAAAAATTAGAGAGAGAAAAGCGCGAATAAGATGAGAGAGAAAATAGAGTGCGGGGGAACATGAACTGCTGCGCAAATTGCATTTATTGGAATAATTTATTGGAATAATTTATTTATTTATTATTTTTTAATTTTTAATCCCTCACGCTGGCGGTGCCTCCCGCGAGAAATCTCATCGGTTTTCGCACCAACTTTAAACTGATTATAGGAAATTGATTGATGATGTGATTTTGGAAATATCTTCAAATCTGATTCCACGAAACTGTACTCGCTCTATTATGTGGACACGTCATATTTAGGTTCGTGTTGGGATTCACCACCGACCTAGGGGTTCAGGTCGGCTGGAACTTTCAAAAGAGAAGGAAAGTCGAACCCAGCCGTTACTGGGGTTACTGGTTTTAATCGCCCACGGTAAAAACCTTTTTAATCTCGACTTACCATTTTTATTTTTAAAGAAACAACAACTTACCAATTTTAAAGTTTACTACAATTTTTTCCCAAAAATTTGTAATTTCCATAAATAAAAGATTTAGTACTATTACCGTCGACGATTCCTTTTAACATGTTAATTATTTTTTTTTAATAAAATAAAGAATCCATTGTTATATCTACTCAAACCAATAAAAAAGTGTCTTATTATTTAATATTCTCTAATAGTTGCTTTTCTTTTTATTCTATAAGTTTCACAAAAATAATGTCCAATTATAAATATTTTAAGGTAACATAATTTATTTATGTTATTTAATACAATTGTAGAACTTATTTTAATTTTTTACTAATTACAGTACTTCTTGTTATTTATAAAATGAAATAAATTATGTTAATTGTAACCTTTATAGTTTTTTGGCCAAAAATGAGATATTTATAATTATTATTTATAATTGTAGAAAAATTTATTAAAATAAAATTTCAATGTTATATTATTGGATGGAAAGAATATGACATTTTACATAACTGATACATGTTAAGGCACAATTTGATATAAGAAAAACGTTATCCATAAAATATTAATATTTTATGGTAAAGAATTTTTTGATAAAATGGTTTATAGAAAAATGACTTATTTTCTATTGTTTAATATAGTCAAGCTGAAAATGAGACAGAAAATATATTTTTATATTTGGTTTTCAAAATAAATTTAACAATTATGTTATTTTAAATTAATATAAGTATATTTTAGTTTTTTTTTTAATAAGATAAAACCAAATTTTTACAATAAAAATTTGAATTTATTTGTATGTATGTAAAAACTTAATACTATAATTTAACAATAAGAATGTTTATACTTAAAGGAATTTTTTTAATAAAACAGTGGTTTTAAAGATTTTTAAGAATAAAAAAAATTAAAAATTTAGAAAATATATGTGTATATATAATTCAATATGAAAATATTAATTATACATATATTATGAAAATAAATAAAAAGATGATAAGATTTATTAAATAAAAGTATTATAAATAATGACATAAAAAAATAACACTCGCTTAGACCAATTTTAAAAAAATAATTTATAGATTTAAATATGCAATTTATTTTTTTAAAATAACAAAGATATTTTTTATTGATTAAAATTTACTTTTTTATTAACTAAAATTTCTCTAACATATCAAACATTAAAAAATATTTTTTTAAAAACATTTTTCTATAACAAACAAAGGGAGCCTAAAATATTGATTATGGGCGGGAGGCATGGCGGACAGCTGCGTAGCGCACTCTTACGCCTCATGTCCGAGAATCTCTCCAAATCTACCTTCTCTTTTTCATTTTTTCTACATCTCTCGACTTCCAGTATATATTTTAGGTTCAATTAAATTTAAAATTAAATTATTGTTGGTTTTGAAAGAAAAATTTATCTTTAATATTATTTTTTATTCAAAAAATTTGAATTTCAATATCGATTTTTTTCGGCTCGACACCTGTTCTCTTTGGTTCAACTGCCAAGCAGTACAACTTTACCTAACAGTAGTAAATGAGATCTGAAAAGGGGAAACAATTTAGTAGAGTTTGTTGGGAAATTCATAAAAGATCAAAACGGTAAATAATTCTTTGCTTCAAATATTGTGTACATTCTTTATTAGTATTTCATAATACTGGTAGTACCATAAATAATGGAGAAATATTTTCTTGATAATAAATTTTTAAAAAAAAGGTATAACTATTTAACTTATCTATCAAGATAGTGTCTCGTTTTGCGCTGCACCCGTTTCAGTCCTGTGCCTCGGCCCTCTAGCTAGTAATTTCTTGATATTAAATTTTTAAAGAAATATAAATATAAATATTTATCAAGATAATTGTTTTCTTTTATTATTTAATTTATTTCCTCCACGTTTTCTAAGTTTCCATGGACATAATTAGCTTGACTTAGAGCAACAATTTGCTTACTTTTCATCATGACTTCCCTTGTTTATATACTTCTTTTTCTCAAATTGAGTATCTATAATTTTACCTGGTAAAAAGATGAAAATATAATTTTAAATTGGTAAATAGATGCCCTTTAACCCAAAAAAGAAAAAAAAAAAAAAAAAAAAAAGAGTAAACATATGGCGAGTTTTACTTCAGAATGCATTTTGGCGGGGGTGATGAAACATGTACATGAGCCAGAAAATCACATTTATCACGTGCCAAGACGCCCCAAAAGAACATCTTCTGTTCCATTTTTAATTTTTACGGAGATGGTTGTTTTTCTGTTCTACCAATACGGAGAGATAGATGGACTTGATACACCTACCTAGCCATTGTACTGCCCACCAATCATGCCGCTCATTTGCATTCTAATTTCTGACTGCTCCCTCGGTCATTCTCTTTGTGGACCTCAAATAATTTTAGGTCCATCATTAATCCTGTCTTTATCAAACCCATTTCGATGAATATACTAATAAATATATTTTAAAAAATTAAAAAAAAAAAACACACCTTTCGATCTATTATCTATACACTTCACCGATTTTTTTTTTAATTTCTATCATGGAGAAAAAAACCAATTTGCAAAGTAATAAAAAAAAAAAAACCAATTTGCACTGTACCTGTGATGACTGTCAATTATGCATGGTATTGGGTATAGTAATAAAAAAAAATGAACGAAGGGAAAAGTCTTAAGAAAAGCTGTACCCTGTCAATTTCAAAACAGAATAAACACCAAAACACCATCACTGAATTGGAATACAGGTAGGAAGAAGCCAGCACAAGAAACTATATTCTGCTGACCAGGTAAAAGGGTTCCGGAATTTTTAGATATTTTTAGTTCTACATCTTTTTTTGAAAATGAATCACGTGGCTTAGGCGGAAGCAGGTTCGGACCACTCGGGTGAAGCTCTTTTCTTGGCAAAGTAGTCTTCTGCCCTTGCAAGGTTCTTAGAAACGGATGGCTTAACCCACTTCTTTCGGCCAGGTAATATCGTCAATGAACAACCAGCAGCTTCCAGCTTCTCTTTCGCGGCAGCCGAAAAGGCACGTGCCTTGAAATTTAGCTGCACGCTTAGATCCCCATCACCTAGAATCTGAAACCAACCGATTCATATTTATTAAGCAAATAAATTTAGACATCAATCTTTTCCATCAATTTTAATTTCTAACTATGTTATATCATTAGAATACTTATCTCTGAATCACATGATCTACTAAGCAACTAATCTCTGAATATAATTAACTGACAAGGACATTAAATCTCAAGAAAACAATTGGTGAATGGTTTACCACAACGTATTCCATTCTATAAGCTTTTTTTTTTTGTCCTTTCCCAAAAAGGAAGGAACACGAGTACTAGTAACAAAATTAGTGCAATAAAAATAAAAAACAAGGGAACACACTGGTCCACATGGTAATACACATGAAATTTCATAAAAGGAAAAGTTGTGGCAAAATTCTTTAGTGCTTCTGTGAGTCATGAGGTGCAGAGACTCAATTGATTGTTTTAAGTTCCCAATTAGCCACAATGAAGTCAAATCCACAAGTATAACATGACTCTGTATTTTAAAAGTCGAGGAGTTACTTGAAATTTGAGAATGAAATGTTCTTTATACTGAAAGCACTCAGCAGAGAAACTAATGTCTTATAACCTTAGTCTCAATTTTCCTTCCAAATTGTGCTAACACAAATTATGCTGCAAAAACAAGTACCAGTCCTAGGTATTTGCCTTGTTAGATTATCAACTAACGGCAGGTTTTAAGGAGAATTAACCGTATCTATATGACAGTAGGTGCAAAAAAATTCAAGAGGGATAAATATATGAAATTATAACTACTAAAGGTATCTATTGAAAAAAGAAAGAAAGATAATAGATTCTAAATAGAAGGATGATACAAGATTGCCACTTCACCATAATACAGAAAAAGTTGACAACAGGGGCGATTGACTAGCACAAGATGAGCATGGGCATGCCTCGGTATGTGCAATTATTGCAAAGCATGGGCCCCTTTAGAGGAACAAGAAAAGTTTAATCACAAGCACAAGTTGAGGTCATTACCTTAAGAGGAAGCTTCCTTTCTCTGCCTGATGGGTTGATCAATCCCTTACTCTTCAACGACTCTAGTGACACCTCTTCCCCCTCTTGGAATCCTGCAGCTGCTATATCTTTCAGGTTCACTGGGAGATATTTTGGTAATCCAGCATGCATCCCTGGGATAAATGAGAAACAAGCTTCCATTACGAAACAAATTATGAATACAACAAATAAGATGGAGGCAATAATGATAAATTGTTACAAGAATTCTGACAACATTATAACTTCCAAATATAATACCAAATAAAGGAGCACCTTCCTACACGAGAAGTATCAGTTACGAAAATCATTTTCAAACAAGGAAAATTCAGCTCCTAAATAGTAACAGGAACAAAGGATTAGGAGATAAACAGAAAAGCCAAGTCAAACACACGGTAAAAAAGGAGACATAAAGACTAAGAAAGAAAACATTCCAAATAAACCTGCAGACAACTGAGAAAACAAAACAAAGATCACAAAAATAAAAAAGTAGCCATTGGGAAGACTTTACAAAATTTCAAATTTTTTATCCTAAAAACAAATTCAAAATATTCACTTAAGCCAGCCAACTTGGGGTTATAAAACAAATAACTCACAAATCCTAAACAATGAAAAGTTGTAGATCTGAACAATTAAAGATTTTCGTAAAGATAGTACCAACACATCTCTACTAACAATAAGAACATAACTGGTGTTTTCTTTCTGTTTAACAAGAGGCAGGGTGTTGTAGATCGAAGAGAGCGAAAATAAACAAATGCCAAGTGCATTACACAACAGAAGATTGCACTCTTATAAAAAGAAGATAATGTCGTCTATGTGGTTTACTTTTTGGCCTACGTCCTACTGAACACGAGGGAATGATGCCAAGCAGGTCAAGAAGTTATATTTTATTAAATTACTTAGAAATAAAAACTGTAATGGTGTTAAACGAGCTGAGCTTGTCGAGCTCGAGCTCAGCTCGTTTAGCTTAACGCAATTTTTTCTAGAGCTGGGCTCGTACTCTTTTAACTAAACGAGCCTTTTATCGAGCCGAGCTCGAGTTTTTTCATGAATAATTTGAAATATTAAATGTTATCGAGCCCTTAACAAGCCGAGCTTTAAATAAGCTAAGCTCAAACTTGGCTAGTTAAACTAAACGAGTTTTTTTAACGAACTCGAGTCGAGCCTTAAACGAGCTGAACTCGAGCTTTCAACGAGCCATTGACTCGTTTAACACCCTAAAAAAATTGTAATTAGTTGTTATTAGGATTATTCTAGAAGCTTATTTTTGGTAGTGGTTAGTTAATAGGATAATTATTGGGAGATTTGTTTCCTTTTAAATTAGGATTTTACTTGGTTGTTAAGTTCAGGTTTTCCAGCAGCAGTCTATCTAAATTTTTGTAATGTTTCATTATTTCAGAGTTGATTATTATAAATTGAATAACTCCTTGTGGTTTTATTTGTCTATGAATGTGAGTAATCTTTGTGGAATGACCTCAAAAGTCAAAACACTTTGTGGGGTGGTCAATTCCTTGAGGGGATAGACAAAATTCTATATTTTCATCAATTATATTCTTTGTCCTACATTAGGGAAGGTCTTATAGATTGAGGACTTGTTCGCAAAAGTAAATGGCATGACAAACAAACAACATAAGAACTCATTCACACACAAAGATGATAAGGATTTACGTGTTTCTACTGTTTGGCACACATGACAATTTTAAAACACAAGGTGAGAAGATTTAAATCATACACAAAAAGGATAAGAATGTAATTGCTTTTACTCTTTGTCCTTCCTTCAAGAGGGAAATTAAAGTGAGGCTTTTATTGGTTTCAGGGGTCATTCTAGGAGGAGGGGACTTCTTTCTTTCATTAAAAAAAAAAAAATGAAAAAGGGGCTGGCAACCCCCTCGGGGTACACTGGATGAAAGATAGAATAAAAGGCAATTCTCTGGGAAATGCTGTCAGTATTGTTTATACGTTGAAGTGTTACCAAGAAAATTACATGCCAAGCATGAAACTAGAGAAGCAAGCGCACAAAGAAGATAAGGATTTGTTTCTATTTTAAGTCTACATTCACCCGACAAAAGTAGTATCATAGGAAGTTTCACTTAGAGATTCACTCCCCATACCTTAAATCACAAGCTTGGGGATCCTTACACTGACATAAAAGGGTGGAGATTAAGGAAAATTACAAAATCCAGTATAATGAAATTGCAACGGACAGTTTGTTGCTAATATATGAATGGCTTTTCGGGTACTGTGACGTTTCAATCTGAAAATTTGAAGCCTAGTTACAAGTTCTAGCTCTATTACAGAATGACCATGTCACTAAGGCTAGGTTTGATTGTAGGGATTATTGTCCTAGGACTATTAATCCTTAGTACTATGTAGTCCATTATAGTTTGTTTAGTACTATGTAGTCCATTATAGTCTAAAATAAGGATATACCCCTTAGGCATTGTTGAAAAGGTATGCCCATGTTTGTGCGTCCCAAGCAAAAGATTATAATACCTGACAATGTGAGTGATTTCATATCAAACAATGGACTAATCAAGTTAAATAATTAATTAGTCCTATGGCATCATGATCCTATAAAACAACCATAGATTGCTACACATTCTCACTTACACATAGTACACAAAGAACCGATTTTTATGAACAATAATACTCCCTATGTCCTAAAAAGAATGATCTATGACTCATCAGTGTGAGTGATGAGTCAGAGGTCTCTTGACCTCTTTTTCAGGATCGGAGGGAGTATACAACAACTCTAAAATATTGTCCCATAATTGTGATTGAGATTATTACCTCCAGCAATACCCCTTAATTTGGGGAGTCGACGATAAAGCGGCATTTGTCCCCCCTCAAATCCCTTCCTAACACCGGGTCCGGACCTGGACTTTTGCCCTCTCATACCGAACCCGCAACTTCCCCCTTGACCAGCAGCATGACCTCTGCCCTTTCTCTTTGCTTTCTTTCTGGACCCGGGTTGGGGACCCAGATTGTCAAGCCTAAACCGGGAAGAAGTAGTTGGTGATGAAGAGGAAGCCTGGTTCACTATAATTACCGGTGTTCTTACAGTCCTAATATTCTGGTTGCTGTGTAGCTTCAGAGTGAGACACTGATATGGGTGTGGCTTTAGATTAGTCACATTTCCCTAATTAATTGTCACCAAAATAAGGATTATAATGTTAAAGAACATCCATATAGGTGAATTGAATCATAGACATGTATATAAATCATACGTACCTTGAACGAAGAAGGATTCAGGAGTAATGATGATGATGCTGTAGCCGAGGAGAGAGTGAGAAGAGAAGCCATGGGTTAATCTTACCGATAAGCTCTCGTAATATGGTTGGAAAGGAAAATGCAACGGAAAGGGCTGGGGTTGTTCAATTTGGTTATTTTTTCTTTTGCTAATCTTTGTAGTTTTTGATGATGTGCACGGGCCGTCGCTTAACTTTTCCCGAATGGAAACAAGGCCCATGAATACTCTTAGCAAACGGGCGGTTTGACCCAATTACATGGATCTAGTCCACTAAATAAACATGAAAAACCAAGGCAATTTTTTTTTCGAGGTATTTGGCCAGTCCTGCAGTGGGCAGCCCTCTGTCTGTATGTTATGTACTTTCCTACTGGGCCTTTAGTGTTGTATGCATAATAATATAGGCACCCCTAGAAAACTCTCTCAACGCAAAAGTTCAAAACCGTAACCCATATCCATTTCTCAAATTTATTGTGTAGCATTAGAAAAAAAATTTTAAAAAAAGAGAGAGATCATCAGTACTTATATGGATATCCGGCTTCACAGTTTCAATAGAATTCTTTATTTGCTAAGAAAGCCGAGCTTTGACAGTGTGTGCATCATGGTAGAGGTGAAAATTTTGAAGCCCGCCAAATTGAGAGTACTCAAAATCCCCACCCATTCGCTTTTCTACCGTTAACCGGAGAATGGGAAGTCTGTCAATATGAGGCGTTTGATGTTGTCCACTATGGGCCGAAATGTGTTGGGCTTCTATGACCCAATTTTGAAATCTGGGTCATCTGACCTCTTTTACGAAATGTCTCCTTTTAATTGTTAGTTGTAGCTGCTGTCTGTGTCTTCCCAATTAAGTCATTTTTATAAAGCCGAAAATCAGGATTATGCACATTCTGAATCTATGAATACTCCAGCGTTTTAATTATTTTCTAGCCTAAAGAAAACTGCTTATTCTACAACTCCCTCCTTTGTACAAACATATTCATCAACTAGCAACTATTCTTTTTAATTTATTTTTCCTTTCCTTATTTTTCTTCTTGTTTTCAATTTTTAGAT
>JAUMHB010043764.1:0-15020 GCA_032359685.1 Pittosporum tobira
AATATAATTCGACTAGAGAAATAACAAAAGGAAGATTTTTATTTATTAAATCATTCTCAAATATTTGGGTTCTCACAATGACTATGATGCAAAAGATGTATGATTGGCGTATATTGCATGGCCACTTTGGACCTCCACCTTCTTGATCTGGTATATTTTCTTTTCTTCCCATATGTGCAATTATTGTGTTATATTGGGGACAATGTAATAGCTAAGCTTGGGGGAAGGGATAAACATACTATTTATACACTTCACTTATGCTATCCATTGTTTTAGGGTTTAAATACTAAAATTTTTGGTTTAATTTTTAAATTTTATATCTTTTTGTTTATATTCTTTTTCATCTTTATTTCTGTTAATATTTTCTTTTTAGTTAGTTTTATTTTGTGTCAATATTTTTTTTTTAGTTTATTTTATCTTTAAAAAAAATCCAAAAGAAACATAAGTTGTCTTTTACATGAAATTCCATTTTAACTAAACGAAAAATGATTGGACTTAGTTAGTTTTTAAAATTATTTGGAACTAGTATTCTACTTTTGAGAATTAATGCTTAGGATAATATGAGTTGAATTTTGCATGCTTAGGTCCTTTATATCCATAATAGGCCTAGGAAATTATGATAATCCCTTGCTATCCTATATTTGATTTAGAAAACTGTTTCATATCACTACTTGTTAACTCTTAAATATTGAAATGCTTCAAGAAAGACTATTAAGATTATGGTAAAGTGCTTGGACTTCCTTGGTGATTTTTGAATGCTTTTGATTACTGGAGAAACACTTGACCTCGAAAACAAATCCAAAAAAATGCAGAAAAAAATAAAATAAAGAGCTAGAAAGAAACTGGAGCAAAATGCCCATCAACTCTATAGGCAAAAGCCTATAAAAAAAACATGAGGAAAAATCAAGTACTCCTTTGAGATCTTAGTAGTCAAAGGGACGATTCATGCCGATGGGTAAGAGAAACCGTCCATTCGGTCTGAGGTCTAAAGAATTGTGCTTAAAGGTAAAAGTCTAACTTGGTATTTTAAATATCTTTGAGTTAAAACACGCAACACATGAGCACATGGACACGTTTTGAGTTAAATCATAGGAAACAAGGAAAATTATGAAAACTTTGACATATTATGGATACATGTACTTAAGTTGTGCAAAGTTTTGCTTATGTATGATGAAGTATTGATTTCTTAAATTGCAAATCTCTAGTTTTAGATAATTTTCATTACCAACTTTGTCAACTCATAAAATTTCGGTGGATTTCAATGTTCAAAATCAACAAGCCAAATTTTCTAAGAAATTATCTTTCATGATTAGTTTGCTTGGGGACAAACAACATTTTAAGCTTTGGGGAATTGATTAGTACTTTTTATATCTTTATTTTTTGATGATTATTCTCTTGATTTATTATAAAAATGCATGAATTGGGCTTAGATATCCTTGTTTGGGCTAACAAATCATCAATCCAAGGGATTAGATATATTTTATTGTTATTAGGCTTACAATATAGAGAATTAGGCTTGAAAAAGCTTATTTCAGACAAAAATCAAAGTTTTTCAAAACAGAAGGATTACCTGGAATCAAAACAGAAGCAAAAACCAAAGTCCTGAGGGCCTTACGGACAGGCTTACGGCTGTAAGCCAGCCCGTAAGGGAGCTTACGACCATAAGGCAGCCCAAAAGGCAGGATGTACAACTTATCGTGAATTCTGTTGACTTTTTCGGGTAGCTTTGACCAAGGCAATTTTGGGCTTTCCTAGATCCTTTCAAAGTTCTATTCAAGCATGAAACCTAATCAAGATCAAATTCGAACAAGACCTAGAGACTAAGCCTATATAAATTCCCTCCTAGTTCTAAAAAATACACTTTTCATACAATATACGATCGAGAGGAGATCAAGAGCTCAAGGAGGCGGGAGATTGGAAGGGCTACCACACGAAGACATCTAAACAACTTCTTATGGGTTTTTCTATCTTTTCTGTTGTATATTGTTGATCAGTCATGCTATGTTCTGATTTAGTTTTATGCTAAGACGATACGGATCTTATTCATGATTAATTAAAAGTTTATTTTATCTTTATTACGCGTTCATATTATTTTTGCATATTCATTGAGTTATGATACAAGTTCTTAATGTTTTTGAATACTTGATCAATATTTAGATGACCTAGGTTAACAAATTAAAGTAGGTAACTGTGAAGGTTTGTTAATGGCTCAATTGAATCATAATCGGAGGTTAAACTTTGCTAGAGACCCTATTTGAAGGTGACCCGTGCGGTTTCAGGAGTAATTTCAACTCAAGGATAATGAAACCGGGAATTCCATAAAATGATAATGTTTTCTTTATTATTTAAATTCACATAGGCATATGATGGATTAATAATAGGAGTAGGGTTACTTTCACTAGGAATAGGCTAGTATCTAACTTAGGGATATTCCACTGTCATGAATATGTCAAACTAATATCAATTGCCTAATAAAGATAGTAAACTTGAGATTATGATTGAATAAGTGAAGTTCAGAACTTAGCATATACTTATCACACACACACACACACACACATAGATATATATATTATTTATTTGTTTAGTTTAATTATATAAAAATCAAAACTTTATTATTTGCTAGATAAAATAGAGATTAAGAATATTGATATATAATTTACTATTTTCTGTGGGAACGATAATCTTTTATACTATAATTTGATTAGCGTACAGTTGCACTCAACCATCTAGACGATCAAAGACCTACGACCGCCAAACGCGTTACGTGGATCATTTGAAAGTTTCGCTATGGCAAGTTTATTATTCCCCACTTATGTATAAGATATTGTTCACTTATACATGTAAATTATTCAGCTTTTCATATGTATGATTATAAATTCCATTATACATACTTGTTATGATTGTATACACCTAACTGCTTGTACATTATTTATTGTTCAAGTTTAAGTCTTGAGCTTGTTTAAAGTTGTTATGCATATCTACCATGTATAACATGCCATGTTAAGTGTTTATCGTATTCATGATAATTTGAGATCAAATATTGAACATAGCTAAAGACCGGTGTGGCGGGACCCTACATGGTTAATCCCTGTAGCTGTGACGTATACTGGTACGAGATGTTAAACTTGACTTTGTGTTGAGAATAACTTTATTACAAAGTGTCATTAAATTGGTGTTCAATCATTCACACTGTTAATTGTTAAATGACATGATGTTACATTTACTCGTATATCATGTATGCTTTGATGGAATTCATATTAAACTCATTAATTCAAAATGTTAAGTTTTAACGATTCAAAACTACATTGTTTTATACTTTTGACTAGAAAATCATTTTATTTGAAAATATAATAATTTCTTATTGAGCGTATTTCGCTCATTCTTGCTATTGTTTTATAAATCTTCCAAAATTGGTAGAGCGAGGTGAATCCTCGAAGGGGAAGAGTAAAGTAGAATATTATTAGAATGTATCAGATTTGTCTAACTAGATGTTGTAATTGAATATTTGTACAACTTATGTTCATAATAAACCCTATTATGTAAGACCTTAATTATTAATTAAAGATTTATGCTTCCGCTGTGTATATTTATTCGTATGTGAGATCTTATTGTAAGATATAACAGGGAGAGTTGTCAAAAGTTGATAACTAAAAATGCTGAGAATGATATTTGACGACCCAGTTTCCACATGGATTCAATAATGGAAATTTGGGGCTGCCAAATTTTATTTATGTATTTGTCGCAACATAGGGTCACATTTTTTCTTAGCACAATTATTTTGTTCGACATATAAGTGAAATACATGACATTTAATTTTTAATATTTGAAACTCTCACATTTAATATCTAAGCAATAAAAAAAAATTTAAAAAGGGAAAACTCTCATATTTAAAAATAGGAAGAAGATTATATAAAAATCTAAGTACAAAAATTATAAGATTACCCTATGCTTGAACCTCATCCCATAAGGTGATAAGAACAATGCCATGTAACCTACCAGCAGAGATGATGGTCCAAATTGGGCAAGGCAGCCATACCTAATCACAAACTACAATAATGACTTATTTATTTGTAATTATTGCAAGTTCATGATACTTTACACATCTGTATGTCTACTTGTATTTCCTAATTTTCCATCTGCTTATCTATCTATCTATCTATTTATCTATCTATCTGTCTATATATATATATATATATATATATATCCTTACGATCTCTCTACATATCACATTAATTACTTATCATAATAATTTTGCTAAGTTTTTGACCCAACATTTTAGAGTTTTAAACTAAATTTATTCTTTAAAAAATATTTTTTTCTAAAAAAAATTATGTATTGCATTGGGTCAATTACAATCTTTTACTTAATTCGTTTCATAATTAGAGATAATTTAAATTATATTAAATTTAATAGTTTTATGTAGTTTTCATACTTGATTTTGACATCAATTAAAATAAAATAAATTATTTTTAAATTTGAATTTTAGGATTTCACAAATTTATTAAATTAAAAATGCATATGTATAACTAATTTTGGAATGAAAAGAGTATTTCTATACTTCGAACCTAAAAGTAATAATCTATTACTTCTAGATATTAATCTAAATTGTGAGAACTAAGATTTTGTAAACCATGATTATGTAAATAATATGTGAATTTATGTGATATAACATGGTTTCTTGAAGATTTGAATATATACGGTTCAATTTATGTGTTAAATTTTTCTTCGGTAAAAACGCGTACCTCAAAAAAATTTTGATTTGTGAAATGTCGAAATGGGCTTCGGGGAAACCCTGAACCCTAATTTATTTTAATATTGGCAATTTGAAGGTTTAAAAATACTATTTAGAATGGTTGATAATAACAGGTAAAGAAACGAATGCAAACCGATGCAATTTTGACCGAAAATGGGCTGAAAACGAGAAAATTTGACCAAGTCCAATAAGAGGATTTAGCCGAATTCCTTAAGGACCAAGCCCCATGTTTTTTTAATGGCAAGGGGAGATATTTTGAGGATGGTCAAAGCTTGACTTCAGTTGTCAACGTTTGGGTGAATTAAGCCACAATTAGTTGACACATAATCAAGCTTATGTGTCCACTAATTAGTCGAAAAGTATAACTTTAGTTAACTACCAAAAAAACCAACTAAAGTAAGCTAAAAGAAGAAGTATTCGGCATAGAGGGAGGAAGAGATGCACATCCAAGCTTAGGAGAAAAAAGAGAGCTAGAGAGAAGCAAGAGGAAGCCAAAGAAGAAAAGTGTAAGCATAGCCAAGCAAAGCCAAATTTCATCCTTGTGATTTTTAAATCAAACTTCTAATCCTCAAAATCACTACCTATACTTCTTGAAACCATTGAGTAGATGTTGTTTGAGGCTTAAATTTGAGAGCAAAGAGGCTAAACAAAGGGATTGAAGTGAAGATAGAGCAAGAGTTCTTGAACAAGCTATAAAAGGAGGTAAAGATCAAATCTTTCCTATAATTTTGCTATCAAAATTGATAGGCATGATGATTAGTAGTATGGTTACAAGTGATGGGATTGATCTATAAGTGATTGGTATGCTTGAGTAACTAAAAAGGGGCTATGTAAGATTGATTCCCGAGTTGGCAAAAAGGGCCAAAAAAGACGTCTTTCGGGAGAAAATTCATAAGATATAATCTATGTGTGAGATTCGCATGAAAATTGTTCCTATAAACAGATAAATTGATAAGATAAAAATGTTAAGAGGAAACCTCGGCCAGAAAATGTCATTTATGATTTTTGAAAATTGTTGGAAGTCAGCTGCAGTAGTTTATTTGGATTTCGATAAATTTAATTTTTGGGTCAACTTTGGGAACTTATGAAATATTCTCAGTAATTCAAAAAGTAATGAAATTTTTATGTCACAAACTCCAGTAGGATATTTATTTACATGAAAAATAATGGACTTATTCAGAGTAGGTTGCTATTTTTAAAAATTTCACAAAGTTGACTGGTCAGAGTCAGAACAGTAAGAAAAGTCTACAGTAAACTCCTAAATTTAAAACACTATAACTTTTTCATACAATCTCAGAATTGAGTCATTTTTGTAGTCATACGAAGCCCTGGGAATCTAGTTTCTATTAAGATGAAATTTATTACTAGATTATGAACACAACAAAAACTGTACTATTTAAATAGTACCCTTGCAAAAAATCGAAAAGAGGGTTTGAGCTTATTAAGTATATAAGGTACATGAAATTCATCATTTTGGTTAGTTTACTTACCTAGAGACCATATATGATGAATTTAGGGGCTAAAGGTGCTTTAGAAGAAAAACAAATGGGAAAACAAGAGAAGTCAAATTAGTGCGAGGCAAGTACAATTCTACCTTTTTCTATGAATGTTTACACGAGCATGTCTTAAATGAAATATTTGCAAAGGTTTTAAATTGAAAGTTTGTACGTGCATGAAAAATGATATAATATGAAAGTTTTAAACATAGCTTGTTTTACATGAAAATCCAAGCATGGCATACTTTATTAAATGAATGTTTTAGGCATAAAAATGCATAAGCTAAGTGTGTCGCTAAACGAGGCCGGTGGATCGATTGAGATCCCGCGTATAAAATGATATGACCCGGTTTAATTGGGATTCTGTGAAGGAATCATGTGCTGGCAAGATAAACCACTACTTGTCAAAGGCGATGTGCACATTCGTAAGAGGTAATTCCCATTTAATCTAGACTTTGTGTCAAGATTACATAGGCAACGAGCGTAGTAAAGCCAAGCGAAGATGATGAATGACTCAAGCGACCAGACAGTAAGTAGCACATACTCACTCAGCGAAAGTAAGTACATGCACATTTAATTTACTTTGCATGCTTGTAAATGTTTTCATTATTTACCCATAAATGTTTCTGATGAAATGCTTCAAATCTTTAAACATATTTTCAAATGCTCTATCATATGGAGTTGTACTTGCTAAGTGTCCCACGCTCACCCTATTATTTTATTGTAAACTTTTCAGTTAGGGGTGACCAAAAGGCTATTGACGAAAGTTTAGACGGAGCAAATGCGCTTTAGAAAGACCACGAGGAAGGTAGATTTTGGGGCTTTTTGCACTAACCCGTGAGGGTAGTTATGTTAATTATTTACATACCGATGTTGGTTTGTAATAATTAGTAACTTTATTTCCTGTTGTGAATGTATGTATAATTAAATGGTAATAAGAGCAGGACGGGTATGCATGTTGAGGGAGGAATGGTTGGGCAACCCCGACCATTCAAAGGAGGGCATTTTGATAAACGGTTTCCAGGTGTAGTTGAGGTGTTGGGAAACCAGATTGTCACTGTTGGTATCAGAGTTGTGGTTAGTTCAAAAACCCTAGAAATAGGAATAAGACGAGTTAATAACAAAAAAATTAAAATAAGTAAAAATTGTGAATAAATTAACTAAGTTAGGTGGTATGATAAATATATGACATTTCATTAAAGTGCGCGTATATATATATATATATATATATATATATATATATCTAACAAAAGGATTTCAAAATTTTTTTGCAGAGGGTGGCTTGACCGAGGCCATGAGTGGTGATTGATCGAAGTTGTCTAGGGATAGTAGTCATGATGGATGAGGAGGAGACATTATAGGTGGAAGATGGTGATAGCTATGCCCTGAGTCGGGATGCACCAGTACGAGACATAGTTATGGCGCCGAGGTAGTCGAGGGATGGTGATGAGGGGGAGATTCAGAGTTGAGATAGAGGGAAGCGAGCGAGGACTCCATCAGAGGAGTCCTCGGATGATGAGCTAGGAGGACCGAGAGGCATGGGTCCTCATTCACGTATGTTGATGGAGGAGCTTGAGCAGTGTAGGGTGTTGTTAGGGGACCAGGTGGATGAGTTGAGGGAGAGGGATGTCCATGCGATGTGAAGGAGGGAACGGTTGGAGAAATATGTGCGAGCAGTTCACGGGTGGGAGAGATTGTCATTGAGTATAGCTGACGACTTTAGTAGTAAGGTGTACATGGCTGAGAGTGAGATAAGTTCGTTAGCTAGGGAGTTAGGCCCTAGGCCGGAGAGTGATCGGTTGAAGGGGATTATCCGATGGATGGACGAGAGATATCAAGCCACTTGAGCGCAGGAGCGGGAGACCGAGAGGAGGATTAGGCTGAATATTTCATAGACTAGAGGGTTGTGGGACATTTTGATCTTGTAAATAGTGGGATGTATATAGTAAAATGTTAGTAGTAGTGTGTATCGTTTGTGAGGAAACCTTATAGAAACTTTTGAATGACTTGGCTATGTATATAGGCGTGTTTAATATTATTCGCAAAATCTTATAACTATTACTTGTGGAAATTGAATCCTAAATTATTTTTCAGTAAACCAGAAAATAACGTCCCAAGGATCTACATCTCAAAATCAAATGGAGCAATCGATCTCAAATCTGAATATCAACCCTATACAACAATTCGTGGACTTGCTCCACGAAGCCATGCAGACCACTCCACGTGTTGAATAGGAGGAACCAGTGCCTTCCTCGACTACTCTCGAAATTATTTTTAGGGAGTTTAAAGCATTGTCACCTCCAACATTCGAAGGGGTTAGGGACCCAGTTGAAGCTCAAAATTAGGTTAAGGAAATGGAGAAGAGTTTTGATATTGTACAAGTACTTCTAGACCAACAAACCAAGTTTGCGGCTTACCTCTTAAGGGGGAAAGCCAACTTTTAATGGGAATCAACAAAAGCAAGAGAACATAGGGAAATAATCAGAAAAGAAGAAGATACGTTAAGAGAACATCCAAAATCGACATTGAGCCGGGAGGCCAAAAAGTTGGCGAGGGATAGAGCAAATGTACCTATGTCTTGGAGAAAGTTACAAGAAATATTCTTTGAAAAATATATACCCACCAGTATGTTAGACCGCATGGAGATGCAATTTCTATAGTTAAAGCAAGGTAACATGACGGTATCTCAGTATGCCGCCAAATTTAATGAACTCGAGAGATTTGCGTACGGCCAGGTGGATACAGAAAGGAAGCGAGTAAAATGATTTAAACAAGGGCTGAAGCCATGGCTACAAAGCAAAGTAGCCGTGTTAGAAGTTAATAATTTTGAGCACCTGGTCAAGAAAGCGACTATTGCTGAGGAAACTAGTGATGCGGCAATGCAATTCAAGTGAAGTCAGAAAAAGGGGAAATTCTGGAAGGGAAATAAAGGCGAAGGGACTTGAAAAGGTGAGCGGTTAATGCCAATTGAAAGTCGTGGTAGTAATATTATCGGCAGAAAGATGATGAATATATAAAGCCATGGAGAAAGTTTTAGCAAGAAGGGAAAATATGAAGAATGTCTGGAATCCGGTAAATTTCATAGGGGAAGGCCATGTTGGAGGGGAAAGAATGTTTGTTTCTGGTATAGACAATCGGGACACATGTCAAGTGAATGTACAAAATGGGAAACACGTAGATGTTTTAATTGTTGAGAAGTGGGGCATATTACTCCAAGGTGTCCTAAAGGGAACCAGACTGCATTAGCCGAGATGAACCGATCCAAAACCAGACCCGCATAGATAGGAGCTAGTATAGGACCCTCACAGTTGCGAGCCAGAACTTTTAACATGTCTCTGAAAAAAGCACGGGAAGCTGAGGATGTTGTCACAGGTACTCTACTCATGAACTCACTTCCCGCATACATGTTAATTGACTCAAGTGCTGCTAAGTTGTTTATTTCTGAAAATTTTGTGCATTAATTAAAATTAGAACCCGATAATTTGAGTCATGTATTCAATGTTGAAGTGGCAAGTCAAGAAACCTTTCATGTTAGACAAGTATGTAGGGAATGTTTAATTGGGATCGATGGACATACATTTCCCATTGATCTAATACCTTTTCCCCTAAGAGAATTCGATATTATTTTGGGAATGGATTGGCTAGCTCGATACAAAGCAAAGTTAGATTGCTGAAAAAGACAAGTAACCACAAGAATACCTAGGACGATAAAATTTCATTCATGGGGAGTAAGAGTACGAAAGCTATAAAGTTTCTCTCGATGGTGCAAGTGAAGCGAATGATGAGGAAAGGCTGCTCAATTTTCTTAGCTCATGTAAGAGACACCCGGAGTCAAGACCCTACCCTGGATAGTATTCCAGTGGTAAGAGAATTTGTAAATGTATTTCCTGACAAATTGCCAGGATTGCCCTCAGACCGGGAAATTGAGTTCTCAATTGACTTGGTGCCCAGCACGACACCCATATCGAAATCTCCATGATAAACATATTAAATATTAAATATTTATCCCTATATTTTATGCTTCTATAGTAATAATAAAGTTAATTAATATATTTTATTTTATTTTCAGGATAATTAGAATGGAACTATCTAAAAGTTGAATTGTTGATAAAGCTCATCCAAATGAGAAGATAAAGTGATAAGTTAATAAAGTGATAAGAGGATAAAGATAAAGAGATGAGACTCCAACTACAACCCTAATCTTGAAGCCTATAAATAGAGCAAATGAGAGATCATCCAAAAATTATTATTGTACTTTTCCTATAGAGAAAAGAGAGCATTCATACTTTGTCTCTTATAGTTTCAAGTGTACCCCATTACTCAATTCAATAAAGTTCTTCTATTATTCTTCTTTTCATTTATTGTTAATTAATTCTAGTTCTTTCCTTTTAATTATTAGTTTTTAATTTCTTTAGTAGAAATTAGAAAGTATTATATTTGTCTATGATTAATTTAATGGCTAACTAAATCATCCGACCTAGGATGGTGATGAACCGATGCACTCATGACAAATATATTACTCTTGTTTAATTGTGCTTAATGTTTTATTGATTTTCCTTATTATTTTTTAACTAATTTAATAGTTAAGAAATACCTTTGTTCATAATTTTCAGTGATTTATTTAACAAAGAGGTTTTAATGGGCTATTGTTAATCATGAATTTTTCATAACCCATGTTTGCCCAGTTAATACAAAAGTCACTATCTTAAAATGAAGGAAATTATTATTTATTTATTTATTTTTCAAACTATATATACTTATCGGTGGTATATAGTTTGATTGATAAAATGAGAAGAGGAAATTAAATTGTTATGTGTTGCTTAGCGGATTCTAAATCCTAGATTGTTTGTCATAAATAGTTTTATCCATTTTTAGTATAATATTTCTTTTATATTGTTTAGTCTAAATTAATCACCTCTCCAAATCATTATTTCTAATTTGCGTGAAATATAATTTTAAGAAAATATTAAAATTAAACTAATCTCTGTGGGATCGACCTGTACTTGCCAGGGTTTACAATTAGACATTGTGCACTTGCAGTATTTTTAGCACATCAAATTTTTGGCGTCGTTGCTGGGGCTAGTTTTAATTTATTTTTCTTAGTTTTATTTTCTTCAAATTAGTTTTATTTTCTCTGTTTTCTCGAAAAACAATTTTAAAAAAACTTGATAAACAAATTTTAAAAATTTAAGTTTGATTTTTATTTATTTATCTTTTATTATTATTATTGGCTTCGGGAAAAAGGGAACAAGGCCATTAAACAAATAAACAAGAGATTCAAAACAGAGCTACACAAGAAATTAATTCAGCAATTGAGGCAAATCGAATACTCAAAACGGGTATTGTTAAAAATTATTGTTGCGCTTTGAGGTAACCCGATCTCCCTCTGTTTTATTTATTTATTTTGTTTTATGTTTTAGTTAGTAGCTCTTCGTGCATTGCATATTCACTCACGTAGAGCACAACATGTTTTAGGTTGTTATTTTCTTTCTTTCTTTTTATTTATTTATTTATTTTTGCATTATAATAAATTGTGGCTTGCTGGAGCACAAAAGGTACGTACCATCGTTTCTCTACTTTAGTTAGGTCACTTAATAAGCATCTTATGTGTTATTGTTTTTTCTCTTGTGTGTTGTATCACTCTTAATTAATTTTAAGGGCAAGAACTTGTAGTACAAGATAAGGTGGGGATTTCATCACCCTTCCTTAGCCCAAAAACAATTAACCTCATTTTGTATAACCAAGCCTAATTAAAATCAGATAGACGTTGGCCCCTAGGATCTTCGAGCTCAATTAAGAACAAGTGATTTTTTTAAGAGATCAAATTCTGAATTGGTTTAGTAATTGGTGTCTAGGAAAGTGTTCAAAAAGGCAAAGCCTTTAAAGGAAAGTGTTCATTCCCTATCGTTGTGGTCTTATGATTCTTAGGAACACGATAACAAACTCATCCCAAGTAGTGATAAAGTCTGCACTTACCTGGCCAATTGGTTTGATTGACTTTTATTTGATAGCTTTAAAAGGGAACTTACCAGTTAGGAGCTGTCTAGATTTTTCTTAGGGAACCCTAGATTTAGGATTTTATTTTATTTTATTTTATTTTTGTGTGACTTATTTGGCTACTCGCTTGCTTGCTCAGTAGTGTATGAAAGAGTGGATCAAGGATCATAATAATCAATTAGTAAGCGTGGATAAGACTGAGTCTAAGGTCTGTGGTCTTGAACTAGAAATCATAGGTGAGAATGCACTTCCCATAGCTTCAAAGGACTGTTGCTATCCAGCTCGGTCTGCACAACCATCATGTATTAAGTTACCCCCCAGTCAATGGTAATAATTTTGAACTTAAACCTCATTACATAAATATGTTACCTAAGTTCCCCGGGGTAGAGGATCCGTATACATTTTTTCAGGAATTTGAGGAGGTTTGTAGTCTCTTTAAAATTCAACAACTAACCAAGGATTCTGTGAGGTTGATGTTCATCATCTTTGCCTTGAAAGATGGTGCTAAAAAGTGGTTGTCTAGTCTTTGTACAGACTTCATCACTACTTGGGATGAGTTTGTTGTTGTGTTCCTAAGAATCATAAGACCACAAAGATAAGGAATGAAATAAGTCAAAATTTTCAATCTGAAACTGAGTCACTTTTGAAATATTTTGATCGATTCAAAGACTTGTTGGCCCAATGCCCACACCATGGGATTGAAAAGTGGAGGCTATGTCAAATTTTTTACGAGGGGTTAAATAATTCCTCTAGAACCATGTTAGAGTCGATGTGTCAAGGGGACTTCATGACCAAAGATGACAATGATGCTTGGGAAATTTTAAAAGGGTTGCCAGAAAAAATCAACCAATGGGAAAATAATAGGGAGCTAGATAAACCTAGTCCATCTAGGGGAGTCCATGTAGTTGGGAATTTTGTGCTGCTGAGGCAAAAATAGCTACCTTAGTTAAAAGACTTGAAGCTCTAGAATGTCGAGGGTCCTCACAAGTGAGCCAAGTCTCTACCCCAATGTGTCTTAACTGTAATTCACCAAATCATGTGGTAGAAGAGTGTCCTAGGTTCATGAACTAGGTTAATGATGGGTTTGAACAAGTAAATTGTGACGACCCTGATTTCCCCTCGCATCTAATAATAATGAAAATTGTGCGTCAACACCTCCTTTGGATAATCAAGGTGGCCCGATTATCCCTCCCTTAGTATGCTTTCCTCAAAGTTAATTACAACATACATTCAATGTGGAAATGTAAACTTAACGAACTATTACAATCATTTTCCCATAATAAATAAATACACATCCAAAAACCGGTCGTCCATCTGGTTAGACAAAAACACCCCAGAAGCTCTACCTTTATTGCGGTGCGCCTAATCATATGTTTTGTCCTTCGCCTCTTGGTATGGTTTCCTGCGGGTTCCTAGCTATGAAGGAGACATAAAATATGGAAAAATGACCTAATAGCCCAGCAAGTACAGCTTCCACAAAATATAAATAAACTGTTCATCATTTCAAAACTTTCAATTTTTGGAAATATAAGTAAACTTGACCGCATCATGGCATAAAGAAAAATGAGTATGCATAATCTTCCTCAGTCTCATCATTTACCGTCTACTCCCTGTTTAGTCTTAACACGAAGGACCGACCAAACGGGGACCGTCAGAGAATGTGCACATCTCAAAGTAGGGAATTTCGTTCTGTATCTTAGGACTCGCTCTTATGTAATTTTGGAGTTTTACTGGCTTCATCATTTCATTTGCAATACTCATCATTTCCATTTAAAACATTTCATTTATACATAAATATTGGAATTTAAGCCATTACCTCATTTTTGAAAATGTGTGCTTAAAGCACTTTTATAAACAATTCATATACCACATAGGAATCGGAAGTGTACTTGCCTTGGACTGATTACTTGTGTATTATCAAACTTTCTTTGGTTTCCCAAGTCATACCTTAGTATCAAAAATGATTTAAAAATGTCATTCTAGGGTTTCTATACCCTTAAACTTTCCTTAACACTTAACTTTTATCTCTTGCATATTCAACATTCTGCATCAGTAGCATTGATTGGCCAATAGACTTTTCTACATAAGATTTATAACTGTGAATTTAGTCTAGTCAGAAACTAGACTTCCAGAGCTTCGTTTTGATATAAAAATGGTTAAATTCTGATTTCGTATGAGAAAGTTATGGCCTCTTGAAGTTCAACATTTTATGCAGAAAGTTTTCTCCAGTAGTGCCTTACAGCAGGCTACTCCAAGCATTTTTATAAAATAGTAAAAAAATCCAATTTGAATAATTATTTGGGAAATGTTTTCAAAACTTATCACAATCTACAGATAAAAATTTTCATGATTTATGCTTGTGTAGGTTGTTTTTGGCAAATTGCCAAAGTTGTCCAAAATTAGGGTTTTTCTAGAAAAGTTACTTTGTTTCTGCACGGTGCACCTTTGATTTTCTTGTTACTTGGGTTGGGCTCACTTATTTAGTCCATTTCTATATCAAATTAACTAGGAAAAAATCTTGGCCCAACACTTTTTAACCCTTCTAGCCCTTTAGGGCTAAGATTTTTCCTACGGCCCATCAAAAATTAGCTTACTGCACATTTTTCCGAATCTAGCATTTTTGCCCACACAAAATTTTGTAATACATAATATTATTGAAATTAGGATGTTTACAAGGCATTTTTACATAAAAATTCAAAAATACAATTTTCGTCAAACTTACATGCCCACGCAGATTTCGGTTTTCACATGCTGGGGGGGGGGGGGGGGGGGGG
>JAUMHB010043764.1:15030-38879 GCA_032359685.1 Pittosporum tobira
TTGCGGTTTTCCCACCCCCCCCCCCCCCCCCCCCCCCCCTTAAAGCAATTTCGTCCTCGAAATTCAGGATTCAAACATGTGGGGGTACTTCTTTCTCATCTCATCTTCGAGCTCCCACATGTTTTCTTCTATGTTGTGACTGCGCCATATCACCTTTACTAATGAAATTTCTTTATTACGCAAGATTTTCACCTGCCTATCCACTATTTGCACTGGTACTTCTTCATTGGATAAGTCTTCATGTAAATCGATGGGTTGGTAGCCGATAATTTGTTAGAAATCAGGTTTGTATAGAAGAAGCACCGAGACATGAAATGCATTATGGATATGTGCTAAAGCTGGAAGTAGGGCTAATTCGTATGCCATTGGACCAACTCTTCATAGAACTTCAAATGGTTCAATGTATCTCAGACTTAACTTCCCTTTTCTCTCGAACCTCATTACTCCTTTCTAAGGTGAAATTTTCAGAAGTGCATAGTCCCTGACTTCCAAATCCTTATCTTTCCTGTAGCGATCTGTATATTGTTTCTGTCGATTTTGTGCCACTCTCATTCGGTTACGTAGGACTTTAATTGCATCCTCCACCTATTATACCAACTCCGGCCCCAATAATTTTCTTTCTCTAACCTCATTCTAGTATAGAGGGGTATGACATTTCCTCCCATATAATGCTTCAAAGGCGCAATCCCAATGCTGGAATGATAACTATTATTATAAGCAAATTCTACCAGAGGCAAATGTTCGTCCCAATTTCCTTTGAAGTCTATCGAACAAGCCCTCAACATGTCCTCTAAGGTTTGGATAGTTCTTTCACTTTGGCCATCAGTTTGTGGATGATAGGTGGTACTCATATCCAACCGCGTTCCTAGGTATTCTATCAAGCTTTTCCAAAATCTTGATGTAAAGCGGGGATCACAGTCCGATATGATAGAGATGGGAACTCCATGTCTACTTACAATTTCCTTAATCTACAAATTTAGCAATCATTCCATTCAAAAATTCTCTCTAATGGCAAGGAAGTGAGCGGATTTCGTCAATCTATCTAAAATAACCCAAATGGCATTGCGCCCTCTTTCGGTCGTTGGTAGTCTCATGACAAAATCTATAATGATATTCTCCCACTTCCACTTGGGTATTTCTAGTGGCTGAAATAATCCAACAGGTTCTTGATGTTCTACCTTAACACGGTGACAAATTAAACAGCTGCTCACCCATCCAGCAATGTCTCACTTCATATTCGGCCACCAAAAGTTTCCCCGTACATTGTGATACATCTTGGTGCCACCCGGGTGCATTGCAAATTTTGAATTATGGGCTTCTTGTAGAATCTCCCACCATAATTCCTCAACTTGAATAATCAACCATCTACTTTCAAAATGTAGTATCCCTTTAGAGTTTAACCGACATTTACTTTCTTCTTTTGCATCAAACGGTTTTTCTCTTCTGGATACTTATTTTGAGCTTCTTTAATCCGATCCACCAGGGTCGGTTGAACGTTGGCTATCTTCAATAATTCCTCCCGGTCCTCTTTAAATACCACATCCAAATGTATTCTCTCAAAATCCTTCCTTATTTCCTCTTGAGCCATCATTAATTCCAGCCTATCTTTATGGCCTAATGCATCAACAACTATGTTAGCTTTTCCGGGATGGTAACTAATTGTACAGTCGTAATCCTTGATCAACTCAAGCCATCTTATCTGACGCATATTCAATTCCTTTAAGGTGTTCCTCATGTTCTTCTTCCATTTTGGAATAAATTAGGATGTCATCCATAAATACAATAACAAACTTATCTAGGTGCGGCTTGAACGTTCAATTCATCAAATCCATAAAGGCCGTGGTGCATTAGTTAACCCAAAGGGCATCACCAAAAATTCATAATGCCCTTATCTTGTTCTAAACGTCATTTTCTATATATCTTCAGGTTTAATCTTTAGTTGATGATATCCCGATCTTAAATTGATTTTGGAAAAATAAGCTGCCCCTTTAAGCTGGTCGAATAGATCATCGATTCTTAGAAAAGGATATTTATTCTTTATAGTGACTTTGTTCAACTCCCGATAATCGATACATAGACGCATCAACCCATCCTTCTTACGGACAAATAGCACAGGTGCCCCCCATGGTGACACACTCGGTCGTATAAACCCCTTTATCCAATAACTCCTGCAACTGTATCGTCAACTCCTTCATTTCAATTGGCGCCAATCTGTATGGTACTTTAGAAATGGGAGCAGTTTCGGGAATTAAATCAATCGGGAACTCGATTTCCCGGTCTGGGAGTAATCCTAACAATTGCTCAGCGAATACATTAACAAACTCATTTATCACCAAAATATCATTCATTGGTGTCTCATGGCTTCTCATATCCTTTACATGGGAGAGAAAAGTTGAGCACCCTTTCCGTACCATCCGTTTCACTTGCGTCATCGACAAGAATTTCATTGATTTAGGGCGTCCACTTCCTATGAATATTGTCTTTCCATCAAATGGTGTTCTTATGGTAATATGCTTCTTTTTGAAGTCTATATTTGCTCGGTACCGATTTAACCAATCTATCCCTATCACCAGATCAAACTCCCTCAACGAAAATCGTATTAATGAAATAGGGAAGGTATACCTATTAATTCCTATAGAGCAATTATGACATATTATATTCATAGGAAGAATATGTTGATTAGCTACTTCAACATTCAAGAAGGCAGACAACATTTTAGGTTTGATGTTCAACTCATGCATTAAACGATCCGATATGAATGACCTAGTGCCACCGGAATCAAATAACACATATGCTGGAAGTGAATTTACTAGTAAGGTACCTGTCACCACATCTTCAGCCTCTTTTGCGTCTTGTCAGGCCATATTGAATGTACGAGATCAAGGCAGTTGGGGTGCGACACTAGCTCCAGATTGTACTGGTCGTGCTCTGGTTCAGGTGCTCCCTTCAGACGTTGTCTGTCCTTTCTTAGGGCATTTAACATATATGTGCCTCACATCTCCACAATTAAAACATTTATGTCGGTCCTGTCTACAACAATCATTTTCCCTGTGTCCCAGCTGACCACACCTGATGCATACATTTTTGCCCATCAAACATGGTCTTCCCTTGTGTTTCTTTCCGCATTCTGGACATTCCTCCCCTCTTCTTTTGTTGCTAACACTTCCCCTACTACTTTCCTCCCCTTGTCTCTTTTTCCCTGATATATTACCTCCTCAGCTTTCGCTTGGCACCGCCGAGTCACTCTTCGATCCTCCTTCCCACTATTTCTTCTTCTGAAAGCTCCCTTTTCCTTGATTCCTACTAGCCCGTGCAGCATCCCCCATTTCTTCTGCGATTATAGTCCTTTCAACCAATTTTTCAAAATTGTCTAGGTCCAGTACTGCCACCCTGCTCCGTATCCAAGGCTTTAAGCCTTGTTCAAAACATTTGCCCTGACTTATTTCATTTTCCACTAGGCGTGGAATGAAGCTTTCTAATTCATTAAATTTTGCAACATATTGTGAAACTATCATATCTCCTTGTCTCAATTCCAAGAATTTCAACTCCATTCTATCCATCATTGTAGCTGGAATGAACCTTTCAAAGAAAATCCTTTTGAACCTAGTCTATGGTATTAGGGTATTCGCTTTAGCTTTGGCAATTCTCTTAGCTTCACGAACTCTTCTCACTCCTGGGGCATCCCTTAATGATTCCTCTTCCCTTGCTAATGTTTCCCTCCTTTCTTTAGCTTCCGCCATCTCCCACCAGAAATTTGCTTCCCATGTTAGGAGGTGGGTCACAAATTTGGTTCTTTGTTCTGCCCTGACTTAACAGATGTCAAATTTCTTCTCAATTTCCTTAATCCAATTTTGGGCCTCAATGGGATCTTGCTTCCCATCGAAGTTTGGGGGTTGTAAACTGTTAAACTCCCAGTAAAAAGTAGCGGGAGTAGTTAGGGGAGGTGTTGGTTCCTCCTGTACTGGTCTAGCTACACTTTGTAACACTTTGCAAAGTACGTCTGTTAGTTGAGTAATTGGATTTGGGGCTACTTGTTCCCCTTGTGATTGATAGGTAGACTCTTGTCCTTCAAATGCCATTCTGAAAGACAACACAAGCTTGTAGACTTTAAAACTTAACATACATATATTATACATTCCAAAAGTTTACATTTTATGATCCATTTTACATCTTAAAATGGATTACATCACATGAAAATATTTACAATAGTCAAAAACTACTTCTTCTTCGTCATTAACCTCCTATGGAGGGATCCTACGAATCCTTTCCAAAGCCCTATCTTCACATCCCTTGATCTCTTTATACTCATCTCGGGCCATACGCATTGCATCCTGAAGTTGATTGGGTGTCGGCCCCCCGATCATCATCCTCGCAACATTATCTACTCTCCCAGCCAAGGTTCAGATGATCTAACGATAGTCGTCAGTCATCCGACGAAATACATACTCCCATTCATTCGTTACTATAGTCAAGTCTTCTATCTTCATTCTTTTCCTCTACTCTCCTGCCTCTCAATTATAGAGATCCCTTAGGGTCTCCTCTAGTGTCTCCTTCAGCCGCTTTACTTTCTCTATGAGCAACGGATCCACCACATCACCAATACCTACCCTCATCATAATGGGGGCTCCAGGCAGATCCCCCTTCGATTCTTCTTCTTTCTCTTCAACTTCTCATTCAGAGTCACTTCGCTCCATATTGAAAGATAGATCGCGAGTAAAATTTTTCAGCTCCTGCTCTGAAATAGTAAGCCGACCACTCGGACCACTCACCTTCTACAAAATATTTATAATCCATCTTATTAGTATACCATAAAATATGATTTAACAAGAGTATTTTTTATGAAAAATAAATTTATTAACCTCTCTTTTGACTTCTTCGGCACTTAAAAATATCCTTTCGTGAAAGGGGATGAATATATATTCTCATACCCCTCCGGTTCCCAATAAAGGTTCCATTTTTATGTTGTCTCACTTCTACCATTTTTCTTGGTTCGTCATCCGAATTCGAGTCACTATGAAAAATAGTTGGTTCAACTGACTCGGGTCACGGAATAGGATTTAATGCAGCTCGTTCGGGTACAAAACACATGGCTACAACATTTTAAAAAAAAATTTGTTAGACTCAGTTTGTTTTAATCTCATAAGAAATTTTCCAATTCTTAATTTTGAAAAAAAACCTTTATTTTAGCCTATTCTTGTTTATCCTTATTTTCTAATATCGTAATTTATTGCTGCCCTAATTCTGGTTTGCGCTAACCATGGCTCTGATACCATCTGTGACGCTCCTGATTTCCCCTCGTATCTAATACTAATGGAAATCGTGTATCAACACATCTTTTGTATAATCGAGGTGACCAGATTATCCCTCCCTCCGCATGCTTGCCTCAAAATTAATTACAACATACATTCAATGCGAAAACATAAATTTAACTAACTATTACAATTATTTTCCCATACTGAATAAATACACATCCAAAAATCGATCATCCGTCTGGTTAGACAAAAACACCCTAGCAGCTCTACCTTTCTTGCGGTGCGCCTAATCATATGTTTCGTCCCTTGCCTCTCGGTATGGTTCCCTGTAGGTTCCTAGCTATGAAGAAGACAGAAAATATAGAAAAGTGAGCCAATAGCCCAGCAAGTACAGTTTCCACAGAATATAAATAAATCGTTCATCATTTCAAAACTTTCCATTTTGGGAAACATAAGTAACCTTTACCGCATCAGGGCATAAAGAAAAACGAGTATGCATAATCTTCCTCAGTCTCATCATTTACCATCTACTCCCCATTTAGTCTTAACACGAAGTACCGACCAAACGTGGACCGTAAAAGAATGTGCACATCTCAAAGCAGGGAATTTCGTCCTGCACCATAGGACTCGCTCCTATGTAATTCCGGAGTTTTACCAGCTTCATCATTTCATTTTCAATACTCATCATTTCCATTTAAAAAATTTTATTTATACATAAATATTGGAATTTAAGTCATTACCTCATTTTTGAAAATGTGTGCCTAAAGCACTTGTATAAACAATTCATATGCCATATAGGAATCGGAAGTGTACTTGCCTTGGACGGATTACTTGTGTATTATCAAACTTTCTTTGGTTTCCCAGGTCAGACCCTAGGATCAAAAATGATTTAAAAACGTCATTCTAGGGTTTCTATACTCTTAAACTTTCCTTAACACTTAACTATTATCTCTTGTATATTTAACATTCTTCATTAGTAGCATTGATCGGCTAATAGCCTTTTCTACATAACAGGTATAACTTTGAATTTAGTCTACTCAGAAACTAGACTTCCAGAGCTTCGTTTTCACATAAAAATGGTTAAAATCCAATTTCTCATGAGAAAGTTTATGGCTTCTTGAAGTTCAACATTTTCTGCATAAAGTTTTCTCCAACAGTGCCTTGCAGCAGCCTACTTCAAGCATTTTTTATAAAATAGTTAAAAAATCCAATTTGAATAATTCTTTTGGGAACGTTTTCAAAACATATCTCAATATACACATAAAAAATTTCATGATTTATGCTTGTGTAGGTTGTTTTTAGCCGATTGGCGAAGTTGTCCAAAATTAGGGTTTTTCCAAAAAAGTTACTTTGTTTTTGCACTATTTTTTAAAAATCCAGAAAAAAATATCAAACGGCCATTTTTACTAAATTAATTTTTATAATATATTCTTCTTCAACTTATCTTTCACCATGAAAATTTTTCGTGAAAAATGCACTTTCCAATTATTTTATATTTATTTTACTGTGGAAGTTGTCGTTTTAGAGTTTTCTGGGCTACTCGGGAATCATACATGCATGGTTCCCTTTTTGCCAAGCTAACTCATACCTCAGCAACAATACTTAAAACCATCTTTAAATCATTATTCAACTAATCTAGCATGATAATAAGGCAAAATATCATTTATCTTCACAAGCCAAACAACTAATTTCCAACACAAACTCCAACATGTTTACTCAATCACCTCCATGCATATCTCTTTCTATTTACCACTATCTAAGCATGCATAGCTACAAAAATATACCTTAGATCAGCATATATTATCTTATCTTGTCTAAAAGCTAGTAACCTTGCCAAGAAATCTTGATCAAGACCAAAGATCATGCCTTTCTCACAACTACAAGTGCAAGATGATGAACCTTTCCTTCTTTTGCCTTCTTGCTTCACCTGAGCTCCTCCCTTATACATTAAGCCTCTCCCATGCCTTCTAAAGGTTAGATTTAGGAGTCTTTCTGGGTTCTTGTAAGTTGATTAGCTTGTGTTGTACAAGGATTTTGCAAGAACTGTGGTTGCTATTCACTTTTTCTCTTTACAAGCTCTCTCTTCTCTCAATGTGCAAGCTCACAAAATTCCTTCTTCTCTTTTTTTCTTTGGGGTTCAGCAGAGTATAGAGAGGGTGGCAAGGATATTTAGTTTGCTAGTTTCTAGGTACCACAATGTCTTGACACTTAGGCTCCATAATTGCATGAAACCTTGCAAAGCTTCCTTAGGAAGCTTCATCCTTCCCCAAGCTACTAGATATATATATATATATATATATATATATATATATATATAAGAACATGTTACATATTAAAATCTTATGGCCGGATTCTCGATGTGTGGGCCACACATTTTTGCCTTAAGCCCAAATTTAGCCCACCAATTTTGACCTAGCCTAAGTGCACCTTTGATTTTCTTATTATTTGGGTTGGGCTCACTTATTTAAGTCCATTTCTATATCAAATTAACTAGGACAAAATCTTGGCCCAACACTTTTTAACCGTTCTAGCCCTTTAGGTCTAGGGTTTTTCCTATGGCCCATCGAAAATTAGCTTGCCGCACATTTCTTCGAATCTAACATTTTTGCTCGCACAAAATTTTGTCATACATAATATTATCGAAATTAGGATGTTTACAAGGCATTTTTACATAAAAATTCAAAACTATAATTTTCATCAAACTTACATACCCACGCAGATTTTGGTTCTCACATAAATGCCATGTATCAAAGACTTAAGAATAATCTTTTCACAGCAACCTACAACACCGGCTGGAAAAATCATCCAAATTTCTCTTGGAACCAAGGTCCTTGTCATAATGGTAATTCTAGCCAAGTTAATCATTCTTTCCCAACCCATCAAAAGCAGAATCCTGTCCTATATCAAAGTCCCAATCCAGCACCTCCTTGTCCACTAGGAATTCCAATTGGACACGAGAAAAAGTTCAGCCATTTAGAGAAGAGTATAGAAGCTTTAATTAACTCTCAACACACTTTCCAACAGTCGACTAATCAATCGTTACAGTCGAACAATCAATCGATAAATCATTTGGAAGTTGAGTAAATTGACTAGTACAATGAATGAAAGAGAGAAGGGAAAATTTCCTAGTCAGCCTGAGGTTAACCAAAGAATTCTAATGTCAAATCAAAAACCCTATCAGGCTAACTCATGTGATTATAATCCAGTCGATCAAGTAAATGTTGTTATGACTTTAAAATATGGAAAAAGGTTTAATAATCACACATGAAATGAAAGTGAAGAATAGCACAATGAAATCCCAAATGAATCAAACTCTAAGTTAAGTCAAACTGAAGAGCTCAAAAATTCTAAGTTAATAGGATTATCTAATGATCTTACTTTAAAGAATACTCAAAACTTAACTGATGAGTCAAATGAAGAGGTCTATAAGCCAAAAGCTTCATTTCCTGAAAGACTTATTTCTAATAAGCAGTTATCTCAATTAAAAAAAATTCTAGAAGTCTTTAAGCAAGTGAAAATTAATATTCCACTTCTAGACATCATTCAACAAATTCCTTCATATGCTAAGTGTCTAAAAGATTTGTGCACCCATAAGATAACTACTCATGTTCCTAAAAGAGCCTTTTTGATTGTCTATGTCAGCTCCATCTTGTCATGTCATGTACTTGTGAAGTACAAGAATCCCGGTTGTCCTACCATTTCATGCATTATAGGTAATACTCTCATCGAAAAAGTGTTGCTTGATCTAGGAGCGAGTGTGAACCTACTACCATTTTTAGTGTATCAAACACTGGGTCTGGGGGAGTTAAAAAAGACAAGTGTCACACTCTAATTAGCCGATCATTTGGTTAAAGATCCTAAAGAAATTGTGGAGGATGTTCTGATAAAAGTCGGGGACTTTTATTTCCTCATTGATTTCGTGGTTCTTGAAACCCAACCTGTGTCTAACCCCAAGGGCCAAATTCCAGTCATATTAGGAAGGTCATTTTTGGCTACATCTAATGCCTTGATCAATTGTCAAAATAGGTTAATGAAACTAAAATTCGGGAATATGACGATTAATCTTAATATCTTTAATGTCGGACATCACTCTATTGATTATTTAGACCAACCCACTGGGGTGAACTTATTCCAAGAAATGTCTGAAAATGAATTAATGGATGAAGAAGAAGTTTTAAATTTTTCTCTAAATCACTTTGGGAAAAATTGGGATGATGAGAAATACATACATGAGGTTAATGAATTGTTGGAAGACACAAATCCAAAATCATACTCTAGTTGTGAGACCATATCTAAACAATCATGTCATCACCTAATGAGAGTCCTCCAGGACTCGAGCTTACGCCCCTTCCCAATAATTTGAAGTATGTCTTTTTGGACCCACCTAATAATCTTCCGGTCATAATTGCCTCCGACTTAACAGCTAAACAAGACGAAGAATTATTAAAAGTTCTTAAAGATAATAGAGAAGCCTTCGGATGGTCCATAGCCGACCTTAAGGAGATAAGTCCTTCAATTATTCAACATAGGATTCATTTCGTGAATGAAGCAAAACCCATTAGAGACCCTCGGAGAAGATTGAACCCAATCTTAAAAGATGTTATGAAAAAGGAGATACTTAAGTTTCTTGATAATGGGATTATTTATCCCATTTCAGATAGTATGTGGGTGAGTTCAGTTCAAGTGGTACCAAAAAACTCTAGTCTAACAGTGATCCAAAATGATAAAAATGAGTTAATTCCCATTTGCGTCCAAAAAGGTTGGAGAGTTTGCATAGATTATAGGAAGTTGAATGCTGCCACAAGGAAAGACCACTTTTCTTTGCCATTCATTGACCAAATGCTTGAACGACTAGCTAGTTATGATTACTATTGCTTTCTTGATGGATACTCTGGCTACCTCCAAATCTATATCTCTCCTAAAGACCAAGAAAAAACCACTTTCACATGCCCTTTTGGAACTTTTGCTTATCATCGCATGCCCTTTGGGTTATGCAATGCCCCAGCCACCTTCCAAAGGTGCATAATGAGCATCTTCTCTGACATGGTTGAGAATTTCCTCGAGATATTTATGGATGACTTTTCCACTTCTGGATCAACTTTCCATGAATGCCTCCACAATCTTAATTAGAGTATCATCAAAATGTCCCTGACCATGAGTTTATGAGTATCTTGTCTTTTTGTCACGACCCAGCATGTGGGGGACATTTTGGAGCCAAAAAGATAGCTACCAAAGTGTTGCAATGTGGATTATATTGGCCAACTCTATTTAAATATGTGGTTGAATTTTGTGCAAAATGTGATAGGTGTCAGCATATGGGAAAAATCTCTAGGAGAAATATGATGCATATGCACCTATTTTCGTTGTAGAAATCCTTGATATTTGGAGAATAGACTTCATGGGACCGTTTCCCAATTCATTTGGGAATTTATACATCATTCTTGCTGTTGATTATGTCTCTAAGTGGCTAGAAGCTATACCAAGCAAAACTAATGACAACAAAGTTGTTGTTAAGTTTTTAAAAGAGAATATATTTTTCTCAATTTGGTACCCCTAGAGCGATAATTAATGATTGAGAAAAACATTTCCTCAATCGTCCATTTGAATACTTAATGCGTAAATACTCCATTACCCATAAGTTGGCCATCGCTTACCACCTTCAAATGAGTGGTCAGGTGGAAGTCTCAAATAGGAAAATTAAGAAGATTTTATAAAAAACGGTGAGCGCCAATAAGAAAGATTGGTCATTAAAATTAATTGATGCACTATGGGCCTAGCGTACTGCCTTTAAGACCAATTTAGGAATGTCACGATATAGGCTTATGTTTGGGAAAGCATGTCACCTTCCAGTTGAACTTGAACATAAAGCCTTGTGGGCACTTAAGGAGTTAAATTTTGATACTTCCGCCATGTGTAGTGATAGGAAATTAGAGTTATCTGAGTTATAAGAACTTAGAAATGTTGCGTATGAGAATGCTAAATTTTACAAGGAAAGAACAAAAATATTTCATGATAAATCCATTTTGAGGAAATCATTTTCCCCTGGGCAAAAAGTTCTCTTCTATAATTCTAGGTTTCATCTTTTTCCTGGAAAGTTAAAATCTCAGTGGAGTGGACCCTTTGTAGTGTGACTCGTTTACCCTCATAGCGCAATTGAAGTTGAAAATCCAAAAAATGGTGATAGTTTCAAAGTTAATGGTCAAAAACTCAAGCCTTTTCTTGAGATGACAATTGAGCTAGAAGAGGTCTTGTACCTTGAGGACCCACAGTATGTCGACTAGCTGATATGCATGTTCTTGTATTTATATGTATTTTTTTCCTTTTATTTTTTCTTACAGCTCCATGTCCCATCCATAAGGTACATTCCTGATATTTCTTTGATCTCTTTTATTGATTTTCATATATTGAGGACAATGCATGATTTAGGTGAGGGGGGAATTTTCGCATTTGTTTTATTAGTCTTTTTCTTATTATAAACAAATTTTAAAAAAAATTAAAAAATTTCAAAAATCAAAAAGATAAAATAAGAGAAAAATTGAGGGAAGAAATCTTTTTGTTTGACTTGTTATAAGTTGAAATAATTCAAATAGGTTTCGATGGAGTAGAAAATCATAAGTAAAATTAAATGATTAAGTCTTTTGAGCCTTAGATTAGGTGTGAAGTCTAAAGTCAAAACTCTATTTGGAATATGATTAATTTTTTTGCATCTTATCACTATACTTTCACATTTAGCTCTTATTATGGGGTATAACTATGATCAAAGCATTTCAAATAAAATAATATATATATATATAATAAGGCGTGGTGGAAGTGGCAGAGGTCCTAAAAAAAAAATAAGTTCGCTGGTTCCAATCCCCATACCAGGGTTAGTAACCCAGAAAAAAATAACTGCTTCAACGTCCATCCTCATGTAAAAATATATGCTAATAAAGATGGTTATAAGCAGCTTGACTAGTCTATTTTTGTGGCCTTTGTTATTGAGTAATTAAGCTCGAGGGGTGGTTCAACACCTTATGCCCTAAGCCATCTGGTTGGGAATCATTGGCCCAACGCTTGCAATAGGTAACCTAGAAATCCTAAGAAAACGGACATTGCACAAGTCAAAAAAAAAAATTTTAAAAACTTAAATGAAATTGTTTAAACGTTGTAGAATTCCCCATATTAAGAGCTATATCATAAACACAATAGATGCATATTAAATTGATTTTATGAAAGATGGTGTCTAGAATGAAGATGGAGTATCTATGATAAGGTGGTAGAGTTCTTTTGAATTTAATTTTGTTTGTGAATAATGCTCATGGATGCTTAGGAGTTTTACCTTCAATTTTATATTTTCTTAAAGCAAAAAAAATATTTTGGTCCTCTTTTCTTTCTCTTATTTGAATTTTATAGGTATATTCACTGCAAAGCTTCATGAGACACAACTCGTCCACCAAGGGTAACTTGGGGGTTTAAAGGCTTGTTGCACACGCTATGTGTAATCATTTTCCTACAAAAATGGATTAGTTATTTTTTGTTTCTTTCTTGTTTTACTTGAGGACGAGCAAAAGATAGGTCTAGGGGTATTTGATAAACATATTAAATATTAAATATTTATTCCTATATTTTATGCTTTTATAATAATGATAAAGTTAATTGATATATTTTATTTTATTTTTAGGATAATTAGAATGGAGCTATCTAGAAGTTGAATTGTTAATAAAGATCATCCAAATGAGAAGATAAAGTGATAAGTTAATGAAGTGATAGGAAGATAAAAATGAAAAGATAAGACTCCAACTCCAACCCTAATCTTGAAGGCTTTAAATAGAGCAAATGATAGATCAACCGAAAATTATTATTGTACTTTTCCTAGAGAGAAAAGAGAGCATTCATATTTTGTTTCTTATAGTTTCAAGTGTACTCCATTACTCAATTCAATAAAGTTCTTCTATTATTCTTCTTTTCATTTAGTGTTAATTAATTCTAGTTCGTTCCTTTTAATTATTATTTTTCAATTTCTTTAGTAGAAATTAGAAAGTATTATATTTGTCCATGATTAATTTAATGGCTAGCTAAATCATCCGATCTAGGATGGTGATGAAGCGATGCACTCATGACAAATATATTACTCTTCTTTAATTGTTCTTAATGTTTTATTGATTTTCGTTATTATTTCTTAACTAATTTAATAGGTAAGAAATACCTTTGTTCATAATTTTCAGTGATTTATTTAACAAAGTGGTTTTAATGGGCTATTGTTAATCATGAATTTTTCATAGCCCATGTTTGCCTAGTTAATACAAAAATCACTATCTTAAAAGGAAGAAAATTATTATTTATTTATTTATTTTTCAAACTATATATACTTATCAGTGGTATTTAGTTTGATTGATAAAATGAAAAGAGAAAATTAAATTGTTATGTGTTGCTTAGCGGATTCTAAATCCTAGATTGTTTTCTCATAAATAGTTTTATCCATTTTTAGTATAATATTTCTTTTATATTTTTCAGTCTAAATTAATCATCTCTCCAAATCATTATTTCTAATTTGCGTGAAAATAGTTTTAAGAAAAGATTAAAATTAAAATAGTCTCTGTGGGATCGACCTATACTTGCCAGGGTCTACAATTAGACACTGTGCACTTGCAGTATTTTTAACGCATCACTCCATATCGTATGGCACCGGTCGAGATGAAGGAGCCGATGACCAATTGCGGGAACTGCTGAACAAAGGATTTATTCGACCGAGTGTTTTGCCGTGGGGAGCACTTGTGCTATTTGCTCAGAAGGAGGATGGGTCAATGCGACTATGTATTGATTAGCGGGAGTTGAATAAAGTGACTATCAAGAATAAGTACCCTCTTCCGAGAATTGATGATTTATTTGACCAATTAAAGGGAGTAGCCTATTTTTCTAAGATTGATTTGAGGTCAGGGTATCATCAATTGAAGATTAAACTCGAAGATATTCAAAAGATGGCATTCCGAACAAGGTATGGACATTATGAGTTCTTAGTAATGCCTTTTAGACTAACAAAAGCACCAACGACTTTTATGGACTTGATGAACTGAACCTTTAAGCCGCACTTAGATAAGTTTGTCATCGTATTTATTGATGATATCTTAATTTATTCTAAAACAAAGGAAGAACATGAAGAGCATCTCCGCACAATTTTGCTAATATTGAGGAAAAAGAAGTTATATGCGTAGTTCTCTAAGTGTGAATTTTGGTTGAAACGAGTTCAATTCTTGGGTCATATTGTGAGATGGAGTGTTAGTAGACCTAGCAAAAGTTGAAGCAGTAATAAAATGGCCACAACCTCAAACACCCACGGAAGTACGAAGTTTTCTAGGGCTGGCTAGCTATTACAAGAGATTTATTCAAGATTTCTCCAAGATAGCTACACCCCTAACCAACTAGAAGCAAAAGACGGTAAAATTTGAATGGACTCTGAAATGTGAGGAGAGCTTCCAAGAACTGAAGAAGAGATTAACCACAGCCCTAGTGCTGACATTACCAGATTCAACTAGAGAATTTGTAATTTATAGCGATGCTTATTTGAAGGGTTTGGGATGTGTGTTGATGCAGAATGGAAAGGTAATTGCATACGTGTCTTGCCAATTGAAAGATTATGAAAAGCAATATCCAACTCACGATCTAGAATTGGCGACAGTGGTGTTTGCATTGAAAATTTGGAGGAACTACCTATATGGGGCGAAATGTGAAATCTTCACGGACCATAAAAGCTTGAAATACATATTCACTTAAAAAGAGTTGAATATGCGACAACGAAGGTGGCTATAACTAATTAAAGATTATGATTTCATTATCAGTTATCATCCTGGAAAGGATAATGTTATTGCGGATACATTGAGTATGTTTTTTATTCAAGAGGAAATACGAAAGGATTTCGAGAGAATGCAAATGGAGGTGGTATTCAAAGAAGAAAGATGATAATTCTTAAGCGTGATCAACATCAAACCAACCCTAATGGTCTGAATTAAAGAAGGTCAAGACTTGACTCCTGAAGAAAGAAATTGGTTGACACGAAAAGAGGGAAGTAAATGTCGTATGAATAGTGATGGCATTCTACAGTTTGAGGATCGATTATGGATTCCTCAGGATGAAGAATTAAATCGGGAGATTTTACAGGAGGCTCATAACTTTAGATTCTCGGTACACCGTGGCGGTACAAAAATGTATTGAGATGTACGACAACGATTTTGGTGGCCAACTATGAAGATGGATATTGCCCAGTGGGTGAGTAGCTATTTAACGTGTCAATGAATCAAAACAGAGCATCAGAGACCGAGTGGTTTATTGCAACCATTGGAAATTCCAAAATGGAAGTGGGAAAACATCACAATGGGTTTCGTAACGGGTTTGCCTATAACTGTGAAAGGACATAATGCAATTTGGGTAATAGTCAACAAATTGACAAAATCTGCTCACTTTCTCCCAATTAAAGAAAGCTTTCGAATGGACCAACTAGTGAAATTATATATTAATGAGATAATCAGTCACTATGGAGTCCCAGTTTTGATTGTGACTGATCGAGATCCGAGTTTACTTCTCGATTTTGGAAAAGCCTACAAGAATACCTGGGAACTCGGCTGGATATGTGCACAACGTATCATCCTTAGACAGATGGACAAAACAAAAGAACAATCCAAATGTTAGAAGATATGTTGAGAGCTTGTTCAATAGATTTTAAGGGAAGTTGGGATAAACATCTGCCATTGATTGAGTTTGTGTACAATAATAGTTACCATTCTAGTATCGAAATGGCACCATTTGAAGCCATGTATGGATGAAAATGTAGGACTCCCCTGTATTGGAAAAAAGTCGGGGAGAGGAAACTTGTGGGACCAGAATTTGTGTAGCAAGTTGAAGAAGCGGTTAAAGTTATATGAAATCGGTTGAAGGTGGCACAAAATCGACAAAAATAATATGCTGACCATCATCGGAAAGACCGAGATCTCGAAGTTGGTGTTTATGCACTATTAAAGATATCCCCTTGGAAAGGGGTGATGCGTTTTGGTCAGAAAGGGAAACTGAGTCCAAGATATATTGGACCATTCGAAGTTTTGAAAAAGGTGGGCCCTGTCACTTATGAGTTAGCCCTACCTCTGGCACTTACTCACCTCCATAATGTTTTCCATGTTTCCGTGCTTTGATTGTACAAACCTGATATTCAGCAAATCATTGATTACCAACCAATTAAACTACGGGAAGATTTATCTTATGAAGTTATTTTAGTTCAAATTTTGGATCGACAGGTCAAAGTGTTGTGCAATAAAGACATACCTTCTGTGAAAGTCCTTTGGTGCAACCATAGCATGGAAGAAGCAACATGGGAACTGGAAGAAGAAATGAAGAAAAAGTACCCTTGTCTATTTACAACTTGAATTTCGAGGACGAAAATCCTTTAAGTGGGGAAGGATGTGAGAAATGAGAATTTGTAAACCATGATTATGTAAATAATATGTGATATAATATGGTTTATTAAAGATTTGAATATATAAGGTCCAGTTTATGCTATAAATTTTTTTTCGGTAAAAATGCGTAGGTCAAAACAATTTTCGATTCGTGAAATGTCGAAACGGACTTCGGAGAAACCCTAAACCCTAATTGATTTTAATATTGGTAAGTTGAAGGTTTAAAAATACTATTTAGAATGGTTCGTAATAACAAGTAAAGAAACGAATGCAAAACGATGCAATTTTGACCGAAAACGGGCTAAAAACGAGGAAATTTAACCAAGTCCAATAAGAGGACTTGGCCGAATTCCTTAATGACCAAGCCCCACATTTTTTATATGGCAAGGGGAGATATTTTGAGGATGGTCAAAGGTTGACTTGAGTTTTCAAAGTTTGGGTGAATTAAGCCACAATTAGTTGACACATAATCAAGCTTACGTGTCCACTAATTAGTGGAAAAGTATAACTTTAGTTAACTACCACAAAAACCAACTAAAGTAAGCTAAAAGAAGAAGTATTTGGCAGAGAGAGAGGAAGATATGCACGTCCAAGCTTAGAAGAAATAAATAGAGCTAGAGAGAAGCAAGAGCAAGCCAAATAAGAAAAGTGCAACCATAGCCAAGCAAAGCCAAATTTCACCCTTTTGATTTTTAAATCAAACTTCTAATCCTCAAAATCACTACCTATACTTCTTGAAACCACTGAGTAGATGTTGTTTGAGGCTTAAAGTTGAGAGCAAAGAGGCTAAACAAAGGGATTGAAGTGAAGATAGAGCAAGAGGTCTTGAGCAAGCTATAAAAGGAGGTAAAGATAAAATCTTTCCAATAATTTTTCTATCAAAATTGATAGGTATGATGATTAGTAGTATGGTTATAAGTAATAGTTGATAGATCTATAAGTGATTGGCATGCTTGAGTAACTAAAAAGGGGCTATGTAAGATTGATTCCCGAGTAGGCAAAAAGGGCCAAAAACGACGTCTTCCAGAAGAAAATTCGTAACAAATAATATATGTGTGAGATTTGCATGAAAATTGTTCCTATAAGAAGATAAGTTGATATAAAAATGTTAAGAAGAAACCTTGTCCAGAAAAGGCCGTTTACAATTTTTGAAAATTGTTGGAAGTCAGCTGCAGTAGCTTATTTAGATTCCAATAAATTTGATTTTTGGGTCAAATTTGGGAACTTATGAAATATTCTCAGTTATTCAAAAAGTAATGAAATTTTTATGTCACAAACTTCAGTAGGATATTTGTTTTCATGAAAAATAATGGACTTATTTAGAGTTCGTTGATATTTTTAAAAATTCCCCGAAGTTGACTGGTCAGAGTCAGAACAGTAAGAAAACTCTGCAGCAAACTCCTAAATTTAAAACACTCTAACTTTTCCATACCAAATCGAAATTGAGTCATTTTTGAGGCCATACGAAGCCTGGGAATCTAGTTTCTATTAAGATGAAATTTATTACCGAATTATGAACACAACCGAAGCTGTACTGTTTAAACAGTACCCTTGCAGAAAACCCAAAAGAGGGTTTGAGCGTATTTAGTATATAAGGTACACGAAATTCATTATTTTGGTTAGTTTACTAACCTAGAGCCCATCTATGATGAATTTAGGGGATAAAGACGTCTAAACAAGCGGGAAAACAAGAGAAGTCAAATTAGTGCGAGGCAAGTACAATTCTACCTTTTTCTATGAATGTTTACACGAGCATGTCTTAAATGAAATATTTGCATAAGTTTTAAATTGAAAGTTTGTACATGCATGAAAAATGATATAATGTGAAAGTTTTAAATGTGGCTTGTTTTATATGAAAATCCAATCAAGGCATACTTTATTAAATGAATGTTTTAAGTATAAAAATGCATAAGCTGAGTATGTTGATAAACGAGGCCAGCGGATCGATTGAGATCCCACGTATAAAATAATATGAACCGGTTTAACTGGGATTCCATGAAGGAATTATGTGATGCCAAGGCAAACCATACTTATCAGAGGTGGTGTGCACATTCGCAAGAAGTAATTCCTGTTTGATCTGAACTTTGTGTGGAGATTACACGGGCAGCGAGCGTAGCAAAGTCGAGCGAAGATGATGGACAACTCAAGCAACCAGACAGTAAGTAGTGCATACTCACTCAGCGAGAGTAAGTACATGCAGGTTTAATTTACTTTGCATGCTCTTAAATGGTTTCATTATTTACCCATAAATGTTTCTGATGAAATGCTTCAAATCTTTGAATATATTTTCAAATGCTCTACTATATGGAGTTGTAATAGCTGAGCGTCCGACGCTCACCCTATTATTTTATTGTAAACTTTTCAATTAGGGGTGACTAGAAGGCTGTTGACAAAAGTTTGGACGGAGCGAATGCGTTTTAGAAAGACCGCGAGGAAGGTAGATTCTAGGGCTTTTTGCACTAATCAGCGAGGGTAGTTATGTGAATTATTTAAATACCGATGTTGGTTTGTAATAATTGATAACTTTATTTTCTATTGTAATTGTATGTATAATTAAATGGTAACAAGAGCGAGATGGGTATGCGTGTTGAGGGAGGAATGGTTGTGCAACCCCGACCATTCAAAGGAGGACATTTTGACGAACGGTTTTTGGGTGTAGTTGAGGTGTTGGGAAACCGGATCGTCACACAAAGTCATTTGTTTATTATTTTTTTATTAGGATATGATGTGATTGGATATGGTCTAAAAGAAATGTCAACTTTGGTCCATGAATATAAATTTATTGAAATTTAATTAGTAGCAATCAATATATAATATAAAGAGATAAACACCAAGTTTATTTGGTTCATTTATTGAGTCATAGCATGAGTCAAGTGAGTCTCTTTGTTTTCTCATCGAGTCATTTTGAGGCCATGCGACTTAGACCATTGGTTCACTTACCAAATCATGGCATAAGTCAAGTGAGTTTTTTTTTTTTTTTTTGAGACTATGCAACTCAATCCCTTAATATACTATTATTATATATTTCATTATATTAATCTCTTCAAATTACTTTTATATATAAAAAAATACCCACAAGCTAAATATAATGTTATAGATTAGTACATTAATCTCGATAGGCTTTTACACAATTTCATTTGCAAAAAGAAAATAAAAAATAAAAAATATTTTCTCATTTGTTTCGCATAAGGAAAAGATAATATTATACTCATTTAATTGACTAATGAATCTTGACTCTTTTAATATTTATAAGTTTTCTAATAATTTTCTATTGTATAACATAAAAAATATTAGTTAATTCGTACATAAAAAAATACATTTTAGAAAAATTTTAAAAAGTAAGTTGAACAGATATATTAGAAAAATCCTATTAAAATATTATGACAAATTTTAAAATTTGATAAATTATATGAACAATATATTTAAATACAAAAACAGAAAAATAAGACTTATTATTTTTTAACACATTATATATATTTACATATGGTCTAGGCAAAGTCGAACTTTGAAACTAGTTGATAAAACAATACATAAGAGACTTAGGGGCTGATTTATTTTAATCTATTTTTTTTGGTATTTAATGTTTCGGGTATCCTTTTTATGCCTTGTTTAGTGCTACGAGTTATGTTGTGGTACAGTGAACTTATTTTTAACAATAGAACTTTAACCAAATATGTTTTAGAAAAATAAATCAAAAGTATTTGGTTAAATTAAGATAAAAGTACTTTTGGAAAAGAAAAAATATTTATTTATTTTTTATATTAAAAAATATAAGAGCATTTTTTCATATTTAGTCCAAATAAATACCATAATTTTTTTATTTCTTTTGACTTAAAACTACTTTTAAAGTAACACAACACAATCCTAAATAGGTTCTTAATAGTAATACTCTCTTCCTGGCCATTATTTTTTTTTTTATTAGTACTCCATCCATCCCAAAATCAAAGTCACAAGTCCCAAAAAAAATATCATGAATGAATGTTACAACACGTATATCAATAAAATTATGTAATTTATATTTATAAAAGATTTATTTATATTGGGATATTAAAATTTTGAGTGACCTAAATTTTTGCTCTCTCATTTAGTGGAGACTTTATTAATTTGTAGACTTTTAGTGATTGTGACATTGTCTTTAGGATGGAGTGAGTGCTTTTTAAATTTATTTCATCCCACAAAATTAGTTTTAATTTTCATATATATATATATATATATAAATTAATGAAATTCTCAATTACCAATCATTACAAATAAGAAGAATATCTTTTATTTTAAACGTAAACATAAAATAGAACATATATTTGATATCTACGATACCATAACTATCACTAGAAAAAATTAACAATATTATAACTAAAATCAAAATTTGGAAATGGGTATTTAGAACTTTCTTTTACTCAATACCCTCTCAATTTAGGGGAAAAAAAACTTTATTTTAGAATTTTTCATGTTAGTTTACGAATTTAACTTATTGTGTTAAGTTTAAGAGAAAAAAAATAATATCATAACTTGTAGTATTTTCTTAAATCGAATGAATATTATTTATATATATATATATATATATATTAAAAGATTGGGCTAACAACTGTTGCGGACTTTTTTAAACCCAAAGCCCTATAACTTATTGGGCAGATTACGCAAGGTGCAGGCCTGGGCCTATTTTGCGGGGTATACGGTCCATCCAACTAAATAATTAAAGAATAATCAAATGATCATTGTAGTTAGTAAAAATATATTTTATATATATATATATATATATATAGTATTTCTGGAGTTCAGCGAGTGTAACTCCCAATCCTCATTTAGCCATGTATCGCTTTTGGGAAAAAATATATTATTATGAGTAATGCTATAAAAAATAACAGATACATTAATAAAATATGTACAAATTGATATGTCAAAATGTAATTAGTGAATGTTTAGCTACACCTGAGGTGGACTTGTCATTATAACCAATTATTTTTTGACACATCAGTTAGTGTATGTTGGGACCAACCCGACATTTGACCAAGTCTACATTACACTTCCAATTAGCCACACGTCTGCGAGAGTAGGTTCACTTGAAATACGGGAAACACGGGGGGTTTGTTCCCTCGTTCTCCTCTCTGATGCTTAAGTTAGTTGAGATTAAGGTGGTAATCTGAATATTAAGTAGGAGAGTGAGGGGTTTACCGATGAGTTTTGAGAGAGTTTGTATTTTTGCAGAGCTTGGGCTCTTTTGTTGAATTTTCGGATCCCCTCATTTGTTCAAATGAGGCTGTATTTGTAGAAATGACTATAGGTCGTAGCCCGATAAAGTAGGCATGGTGCGCCATGCTTGAGTTGACAGGGCTGTCAGGGTTAGGCGGCTGATTGGGCACCGCCTAGGAACTTATTTTATTGCCTTTGGGCCGCCGGACCCGAACCAAGATGGATTGGGTCCGCTATCTAGGAAGGCCTAGGCCCAAGGCGCACAGTTTGAAAGTCCCTGGTGGCGATGGTCTAACCGGACTGAGATGGATGCAGGACCCTTTAGAGGCCGATAGCCGAGCTTGATCCTTCTGGATGTTGGGAGCCGGGTTAGGCTTTACTCTAGGCGAGGCAGATGGCTAAGTCTTGAAAATGGCCGACCGTATGAGTTGCCACGTTTACGCTAATTAGGGCTAGGGTGAAAACCCTAACCCTAATTTAGGATGATCTTTATCAATGCCCCCCAGGCCTGTGAGGTACTTCAATGTGCTGGTAGGCTCTGAGTCTAATTGTCCCTAGAGTATCTGAGGCGAAGAAATTTCACAAGTTTGCAATGGGCCGGGTCTAAGGCCCCTGGGACAAGCCTTGTTGGTCGTATGTCGTTTGAATTTCTACTCGTGTGCGCACTTCTTTCCAGAGCATTTAATGAGACGTCGCTTTGCATGTCTTCTGATGTCATTAATTGTTGCATAATAATTTCTCTTTTAGAAGGCGAGTAAATACAACTGTCATTAACTAGCCATTGGATTATTGAGGGGGAACCCCAATTGTCAGGTTGGGGCGTCTATAAAAGGGGGTTGATACCCCCATTCTCACTATGCCTTTGCTAAAATTTGGAATGCTTCGCTGGAGAAATTTTACGTCATCAGAAACCTCAAATTTTTACCAAGTAAGCCATCTTCTTTCCTTTAGTTCTAACCCCTTTATATCTCATTAGATGGCCCAAGATAAGAGCTTTGAGGTAGTGAACATCGTTGAGGAGGAGGAGGCAGTGGTAATAAAATCCACCGTCGCGGATGTTGGTGACTCTCATTTGTAGGAGGCGGCAGGGCCCAGTAGTAAAGTGGTGACTCCGCCGAGGGACATACCTGAGGATGAGGCAACTCCCAGTGAGGTGAACGACGATGAGGCCGAGCCGGCGAGTAGCTCCGGGGATGAGGTCTAAGACATTGGAGGGGAGGCAGGCTATGCAGACCAGGTAAACCGCCCGGACTGTAATATACACAGTACCCTAACCTCCCACCGATTGGAGGTGATTATTGAGGAGTACGAGATCCCAAAAGAATACAGGGTTAGACTACCGAAGGGGGGAGTACCTGCATAGCTGGCCGGAAGAGCTTTGGATGGGTGTCAGCGAGCACCACCTGAGGGGGGACTTAGGTTCCCCTTGCACCCATTTATCCATGACCTCTTATCCTTGTTGGGGGTTGGCCTCGGTTAGCTGACGCCTCAGTGCCACCGCATGGGCATGGAAGCCCAGCCAAATTACTTAAGGTACACCTTTTCAGTTGCCCGATCGGAGGCCTCCTTCTAGTCAATCAATAAGAAACCAAAGAGGCCGAAATGGATCACCCCAGTGTCGAAGCACAAGAAATGGAAGTCAAAGTGGTTCTTCATGGCTGGGGCCGATCTGATAATGTTGCCTGGGTGGGGAAGGCCGATTAAGGCAGTGTATCGCTCGTCGGTGCAGTTAGCCAGGACGATGATGGAGGGGTATAACCTGTGAGAACCCAGATATTTGAGAATGATTTAATAAATAAAAATCTTCCTTTTTGTTATTTCTCTAGTCGAATTATATTTCGCAATTACGTCTTGAAGGACGGAGTTAAAATAGTAATTTAATGCCAAGGGCATTTTAGTCATTTTGACAAATAGTTGTGCCAAAGGGCATGTTGGTCATTTTGGACCTAAGAGTTATATAATGCTCAAAATCATAATCCGATCGAAG
>JAUMHB010043765.1:0-18001 GCA_032359685.1 Pittosporum tobira
TTTTTTTTATAGAATTTGAAACCCACGGCAACCATTTTCGTAGACAAAGATCGATGCTTACTACTTACTTTCAACAGCCGAAGGTAACCATACATTTAGAATTCATCTCTTCACTTTCCCTAACCCTAAAACTAATTTCCATGGAGACAAAACGAATCTCTTGATTTAAAAAATCAACCATTTATTCGTCCAAAATAATTTAAAAATCATATGATTAGCGAAGAAATGTTCAAACTCGTTTACGTGTCAAATGAGATTAAACTCGGAGTGGAAATTAAAACATAATTTTGGGACATAAAAGATATTCCATTGGATATCCCTGTGGGCCACAAATGTACAATACATACATATATAATAATAATAATAATAATAATAATGTTTTGGAATTATCTCACGTGAGACTATAAAAACAAGCAATACGAACTTAATTTAGAGAGACGTAATTGAGAAAGAATCAATCGAACATAATTTAAGGTGTCTGGCAGAAAATTCTCATGTTTATCAAGTTATTGGGAGTTCTACAAGCAAAAACAAACTTGTTGGGTTCAATTGTTTTCTAATCCTAAACTTAAAAATCTCATAAATAAATAATGAAATAATCTGATGCTGTAAGTTGTTGAGATGTTTAATTAAGTTTTAACAACTTGGCAAGTCAAAATGAAAAAATAGCATTAAAATAGATTTAATCTAGTTTAAAAAATAAGTTACGTAATTTGATTTGGAGACCGAATAATATATAATACTAATAATAAATATTTTAATAATACCTTAACTTCTCCTCAAACTAAAACTCTTATAGCAATAGTTATCAATTTGTTACATAAATTTGACCAGACTATCGAAATAAATAATCAAATGTGAAACCAGAATAATCAAGTATAGAATCAGAATAATTTAGGCACAAAGTCAGAATAATCAAATAAATAGCCATAACAAAATTCATTGGGGCTGAAACAAAATTTCATGAAACTATGAGGCTACTTTGAAAACTTAACAATTTCTTCGAGATCACCGACAAAACTTGACAGAACGGAGGGACCAATTTGTGGGCTTAAGTTTCAGACATGGGCTACCAGTGTCAGCGTGGGCCGCAATTACATGAATAACATTGATTTATCAATACAATACTTTTTTTTTTTCCTCAATAGCAATAAGCCAAACAAGACATGTTCCTTGTGAAGAAATACTGGCCACAGGCTCGAAGCCCCGTTCATAATTTTCGCTTAGCAACTGTTTCTGCAGCAATTATTTGAAGTTCCGATATCATGCAAATTATATATATATAAATAAATAAAATGTGATGTTACATATATTTAACAAAGCGATGTTATTATACTGATCTTACAATGTTTCAAGATACAATATAGCGTAACTATCGTGACCCTTATAAATTTAATGTATAAATTATAATGAAAAAATAATATTTAAATAGACTTACCGTAACTTAAAAAATAAACTACTTAATATTATTTATAGACCAAAAAAATACCTAGTCTACTAATAAAAATTAATATTTTAATAATAATAATAAATTTTTTAACAATACTATATTATAAAGTCGTTGATTAATCATCATATTGCAAATACACCATGTAAATTTATCTACTTGTAAATTGTTAACATTCAAAAGCTATTTGTTATGCATGTACCAAAGGTAACTTCTGTTGTAGCCCATATATGTGATCCTAAGCTTCCTACAAAATGTAGCCCAGCTCACTCTTCAATGTTGTGGATTGGCCCATAGTCCAGCCCATCCATGTGTTTCATTGGGCTTAGCCATATACTTGTAAATATTCATACGTTTATCATATTTTACTACTCCATCCGTTTAATTTATATTTTCATAATTAAAAATATATACGCTTATTTAAAAAAAGATAAAATTGTCTAAAGTACCATAGACGTGGATAGAAAGAAATAATTGAGTAGAGCAATGAGTCTTGTATTTCTAAGAAAATGTTTATTATTTTCAATAAAAATATTATGGATAGTTTAGGAAAAAGATAACAAAAAATAGTATTAAAAAATAACAAATTAATTCAGACAAATTAAAAAATAATAATAAAAAAAGTTGGACGAGAGAGTAATAGATCGTCTGTTTCCTTCGATAACTGTTTCTCGGTATGTTGTGGTTTGGTCCATAGTCCAGCCCATGCACAGCATGGATGGGTTGGATTTCTGGGTCATATATTTGTGCAATATGATGAAATTGTGGACAGTATGAAGAATCGTCAATTAGGTTCAAAATCTTTAGATACTTCCTAAACACAATTTATTAAAGTCTTGTTTAATCCTTCATTCATTCTAAAATTTAAAATAATTTTTTAGATTCATAAAAATTTAAAATTAAAATTATAATACGATTCTTTTAAAATTTGTATATACTGTTATTTTATATTACGTAACTTACAAGATTAACTTTTACATTTGTTTATCTTAAAATTAAATTTTAAGATTTTACAAGTGTTTGGTCGGTCAAAAAAAGAATGACTTGACACCTCATCAGTTTTAAATTGATGAGGTGATAGTTATTCTTTACAGGACGGATGAAATATATTATATAGAATCGCATAAATATTTTTAATTTTAAAACGGAGAAAAATTCATTAACTATAAAATATTCGTGTGCACCCAATTATTGGCTCACTGTAAATAAAGGGAAAGACTGTGACTTGATTCCCGAATATTATTCTCTCTCGTCAAATGAAATCAAAATAAGAAACATCTTTACAAAATGAAAATTGTGAGATTCTTGAATATAATCAAATCAAGGTGGCAAACCAAACAAAAGGGAGAGGGGTAGCATCCACCTTAAAATAAAAGACGAGATGAGATGAGTATCAAATCAATGTCCCTTTGTTTATTCTGATTCCTCATTGTCCGTCCACCGTTTTTCATAATTTATTTAATTAGTTTATAATTTATTTTTTAAAGTAAAATATTTTAAAATTATTTATTTCGACTTATTTGAAATAAATTTAAAGTACAAAATATCATATATAAAAACAGGAAAAAATGATTAATAAATATTTTTACTTTGACTTATACCTTATTTAAGCAAATAAATACAATAAATTTGAAGTTTATTTTGCTATATCATCTGAGTTGAAAGCTCCGATCTTCTTACAATAGCATGAAATTATCATAAATTTTAAAAATATTTTATTACATATTTGTTGTTAAAATAATTTAAAGGTCAAAATATTTAGCATTTTTTGTCTAACCTATCACATTGATCTCAATTGCTCCACCACTGATATTCCCTTTCGACCAAACCCCCTATTTTACTTGTTATTCATATTAATCATAATTTTGTCCCATTATGCATCCTTGTTCTCTCACAAATTTTTCTATACTAGTGTGCTAATTCACATTCAATCACATCTTTATATAGTTTATGCACCATGACTTGACCACCCAAAAATTATCAATTTTATTACCAAAATGGAAGTGATGTGCCAAGAAAATGACAGCTTCATGGTGGATTACTAATTAATCACTTGTCTAATAATTTGATTATGACACTAATTTCGAAACTATCATTCTCAGAATATTTATTTCAAGTTTTCAAAGGACGGCTCATGCACTCAAAACTCATTAGAATTAAGATATCCACAGCTCCATCTTCCCTCACATTTAAATTTGCTTGGAGGAGACGACGACCCGATTAGAAGAATCCCTACGTGGGCATTGGTATATTTGCCACAATTTATATCACTAGTTGATAGCCTTTTTTTAAAAATAAAATATTTTAAATATTTTGTTTTTGTTAATTTTCAAAAAAATGTAAATTGAATATAAAAATATTTATAACTTATTTAAAAAAATTGTTCAATAAATTTATGTTTATAATATATTTAAATTTACAAATAAATTTTAATTTATTTTAGAATAAATGATGACAAACGAAGGTCATTTATATAGTAACAAGAAAAGCCTGACCGAGGCAGGTGCTCCTTCAATTAATATATATATAGGGTGATTGCGTGATTATTGTTTGGTCTTCAGTCAACCTCAATGAGCAACAACCACATTAGCTACTATTTTCGCAATTAAAAAAATAAATAATTTTTTTTTATAATTTATAATTAATAATAAGATTTTATTGTGAAATTAACATTTTTGGTTATATATATACTTATATGAAAGATCGATCTATAATTAGTACTGAAAATGAAACACTAAAAATCTATTATCGCCTATTTAAATTATGAAAAGTCAAGAATTCATGGTCAATGCAAATGTAATCTTCATCTATTCAAATTATGGGTGATTAAAATTTCAAAAATCTAGACTAGATTACTTCGCTAGATAATCTTGCGGAGACTACAAAAAAATTCAAATTGCCTTTAATTTCTAAAATACAAATGAATCGATCAAAAAAAATAACTCAAAATCAACATTCACTAAACATTAGTCCTTAAAAATATATAATATTCTCAATACACTGAGATTCTAATTGTCAAAGTAAACAACTTAAAACTCTTATTAATCTTTCCTCTCTCTCATCATTCATCGATAAATACTTGTCACCACTTGCCAAACTCTCCCTCCTTCCATCGTTACCTCTCTCTCTCACGCGCACGAACACACACAGAGAGGTACAATTATGAGCAAGAGAGTAAGCTTTGGCTCTGATGACAATGAAAAGATGAAGCCATCAATTTTTGACCAAGTTGGCGGAAACAGGAAGAGAGTCATGATCGGTGTTTGGAGTATCGGGCTGACGTCGAAGAGCTCCGGCGGGTTTTCACCAGAGAGATTTCTGAAACGTATCGGAGCAAAGGTGGCAAGAGTTCTGAGTTTTGTCTCCATCAAAAGGTCCTCACGGAAAGTCTCTTCCTCTACTTTGCCGAGATCGCGATCTTATGCGGAGCAACTTGATTCTCATCGAGCTGAAGCTATCCATGATTGTATCGAGTTCTTAAATTCTTCTTCATGTTTGCAGAAATCTAATTCTATTTCTTGAAGTTTCTTCGTTGAAGAGGATCAATTATTTGCGTAATGTAGAAAATTATGTAAATAAAAAAGAAAAAACATGCAAAAGAATTTTAGTAGAGAATTTGTTTATCTCTTTTTTATTTTTTCTCTATATTTTATGACAAGTTGTACACGAAACTTATGCTTTCTTAGCTTGAGAAAATATGAGAGTTTTGAAAATTTGAAAATCTTAGAAGAAAAAGGTCAATCCTTAAAGTAATGGTGTAATAATTTAATTTTCTAATAAAATTAATTTATTTCTGCAAAATTGTAATTTTATAATAAATTAAATAAAGCGATAAAATTTCATTTATTTGTACTCCTCAAGTTGAGGAGCACAAGTTCGACTCCGTTTTCTTATTTTATTAATCTTGTATTTTCTTTTATGTTAAGTGACCATATTATTATTTCTGGACGTATTTTGAAATTTAAATTTAAATTTAGCACATGAAATTGGCAGCGTATGGGGCGGTGGGTCAATGCAAATGGGAATCCTTGATGTTCAATTCAAATTTCGAAAGTAAATTGCCTACATTAGTTAGACAGGTCCTTTGCAAAAATGCAGAGTACATACTTTTGTTTTGCTACTTGCTTTATTTCAATCTTTTGACTCGATTGATTACATCTGAATCTTCAATAGACCCCCAACAACAGAATCAATATGATATATTGATAGCTGATATTTATTTATTTATTTATTTTTGAATGACGAAATTAGCCCCTCAATCACTACCATACCTGTTGATGTACACCGATATCTGATATTTTATTGTTGGCTGCCCAATTTAGAGGACTGTACTAATAGAGATTTTACGTTTTCCCTTGGGTATTTATCAGACAAATATTTAGTTCTGCATTAAACTTTACTGTTAAAAATAAAATCTAAATAAACTATTTTTCATATTTTGAAGGAAAAAAATAAAGTTGACTAATCAGATGAAATTGCTTTCCAAGAAAATAACAGGGTTATATATGAAGTTGTAATTCAAAATTTTAAATAGTAGAATATAAATATATTTTAAAGTTTGGTTGATTACTTGGACTTTATTAAATTGTATATTGTCTATTAGTATTCGTTGAAACTTTTTCAAAAACTTCAAATTACTTATATTCTATCCATATTCACGCTTGACTAGATGTAAAACGAGTTTTACATAAACATTAAACTTCACTTTAAGCTCGATAACAAATCTAACAAGTAAATACTCAAATTTAATAGGAAGTTCTATGAAACTCTTATTTACGGACCGCTGATTACATGCCAAAAATTCGAGCTCCTGATGTTGTCACTGACACGAGACCATTTTTCCCATAAAACCAGCTCTGTAAGAACACAATAATTGAGACACATGTTTGCAACATTTTTCATAAATAACATGTGCATGCCAAACATGTGTGGGTATATTACTACCGTAAATTATAATTTGACACATTGCTTTGTATAAATATGTTAATGTATTTATTAATACGTAAAAGATTATTGTAATCGTTTTTGTTCCGTTTCAAGATTTTTAGTACTATTAAATCATAACTTGAAGTACTCAACATGTCACTAATATATTACTAAATAAATTGAACATCATTATACCCTTATTATATTTCTAACTAATGTTTATATATATATATATATATATATATATATATATTTATATATAGATCATCGTTTTTAAAATTCCTCTCTAATTTTAAAATGCAGCCAGAATCATTCTTTTCATGAAAAAGTTTTTCCAGGATACCATTGTCAAATCTTATTTCAGATGCAACGTTGTAATATTAAAACAGAAAGCCTATTCAGGAAACAAGTTCAACCGCTGCCTAAAGTTTATGAATAAAGTTTATTTCATAAGAGTACACACACAGGAGGTAGAGTAGCAACAAAAATGTTACTCCTCCATTTCACGAAAATAGTCACATTTGAAATATTAAAATTTAAATTTTGTATTAATTCATTTGAGTTTAGTCAATATAACTGTCAGTTCGGCATGGCCATAAACCAAACTTGTCCCTAGTATGCAACGATCAAGTATGTAATGATACTTCTTGAATGAACTTGTAACTTGGAATGACACGCAAAAGATGAAATTTTAGCATCCACAAACTAAATACAGTACTTCTTATAAACATAATAAATTATGATATCCCATAAATTGAGACACTTCAATTCAACATGGCAAAGTGACCAACTTGAAAAATCAAATGGTCCACCAATGATTAATTCCACAATCAGTGTCACATGCTTATATCGTTTCGCTTTAAAAATGGGTGTTTATCCAAAGGAATTACCTGATAGCATGATTAAGGATTAAGGATTAATAGAGAGCTTCTCAAGATCCCAGACTCCCTGATTAGAAGCTTTCTTCATTTTAAGAGCTCTCTTATACGGAGGAGCAATTGGCGGTTGTACAGGATCCAAGCTCTGGTAAGTTCCATCTCCGCCTTTAGGAAGTGGGTACGAGCGGTCAGAATCATAGCCACTGAGGTCCCCACAAGCCAGAAATGGTATATAAACCTTATTTGGTCCTTCTAACCATCCACTACTACAATCTGTAATGCAATAAATATTTACTTCAAGTAAGATTTAATTATCAAAAAGAGCTCCTAAATTTTTTATGCATAGATTGATGAAAAAGTAAATAATAACATAGGGGAGACAGAGAGAGATTTACTTCAAGCAAGATTTAATTATCAAAAAGAACTCCAGTAATTTTTTTACGAATAAATTGATGAAAAAGTAAAGGGACATTTTTTTTTTGTTGGTAGGCTTATGTTTCTACACTTTGAAAACTTTTAGAGTGCATCCAATACTTGGAAAAAAAATAAAAAATAAAATGGAAAATGTTTTATCAAAAATATTTTAACAGTCAAATTTCCGTATTAGAATTACCTAGATCTTCAGCACCGGATGGAGTCCCAACCTTTTCAAGGAGGCGATACAAATCTTTCTCATCAAATCCTTCTGGAGGGGAATAGTTCTCACAAACTGCAAATGCCTCTGTATCACAAATGAGACAAAATTAGTCATAATTTATCGTGGGCATCTTTTTTTCTTCTTCAGGTAATACATTAATAAGATTGACCTCTGAGATACCAGATAATTATAACTTGGGGAGGAAGTAATTATTACAAAGCTTAGAAACTACACAATAGTCATCAGGAAAAATAGTAATAAGAGGAAGATGAATATATAGTCACCTATGCTCGAATTACGGCTGCTCTTTGGTTTTGCAAATGTCACTTCTGTGAAAAATAGTTTTAGCTGCAACAGAAGAATATCATCAATGACTAATTTTCGCATTACTTTTCAAATAGCTAGAATTTTTTTAACCTTTTTTTTGTTTGGTAAAAGAAGAGGATATGTTATTAGACGACACTAGGTTAGTAGAAAATGGGATGTGAAATAAAACTTTTTCTTTGAAATATAAAAGGATGAAATCCACCTGAAACAGAAGAGTCCTATGAAGTAATTATAACCTGGCAGTAAAGGAGGCTTGTGTCTTTTCCTCGGAATATCTTTGCAATAAATTTCCCACCTTCTTTAAGTATGTGGGTAACTATTGTCAAACCCTGCAAGCAAGCAGTCAAGCGCAAAAAACAATATCAATAACTTGAACACTTTCGAAAATTTGATCTTGTTATATCATAAATAGTACTATTTAGCAAGCACGACTATATTAAAAACCATAGTACTCCTACAGTCACTTACAGCCAAAAATGTATAAGATAAAATTTATTTTTTGGAAGCATTCATTAGTCTCAAAATAAATCTGAACACTCACTGCCAATATGAGTTGGGATTGAACAAATTCATCCATGTCATGAAGTCCAGTCACTGCAGTTCATGAGAACAGTGTATGAGAAAACAGTAGACAAGCTTAGCCCAAAAAAAATAAAGAAAACAGTAGAACGAAAAACAACTCTATCAAGCAAAACAATTGTTCCGATATATGTGCTTCTTTACCATCCGGAGCACCATCACAGACAACCAGGTCAGCCTTGCATCCATCAAAATGTCTAATGACCTGGAATAGAATATCAAGAAAGAGATAATTGATGGAGTATAAGATTTTGACCATGTACAGCAGAAAAGTCAAACACTGTGTGTTTGAATGTGTGTGCAAAAGAAGTAAAAGATAATATAAAGCAAATAAGAAAAATAGCATTGTCTTTTTGTCTATCAAACAGTACATAGAGAAAAGATTTGAACGAAAAATAATTATCATGGGAAACACTTTAAGATGATGGGGAAAAAATTATTCCATACCACTTCAGCTGTTCGGGCATTTGTTATATCACCCTGCACTTGGATAACACCTTCGATTGGAGCCATGGGTTGCAAATCAATAGCAACAATAAGTGGAAGATTGCAGTCCCTGCAAATAATGATTGAGCATACCAACTATCTCATACACTATGCTTATGAAAAATTCTTTGTATCTTAATGACCAAAACGAATAAGTGGTTCAAAAAACTCTACTTGCATAGAACTTTCATGTTGACACCTCAAGGGTAAGAGGAAAAAATGCCTCCAACCATGGCCAAGCTTATATATGAATTCCTCGTATCTTAATGATCAATAATAAGTGGTTGCAGAATATTCACTACTATAAAAGTTATATTAACACCTCAGGAGTTCAAAAATCCTACAACCTGGGCCAAGACTATATATGAAATGAGTGTAATAGAGCTAAGAGTATACAGCCCAAAAAAATAAGAAACTTATATTTTACTAATGAATTAAAATATTGAACATAAATACCAGAGACAAGTAGATGTTAAGTATTTAAAAACTACAGGGATGCAAATTAAGAAAACCCAGACACATAAGGGGCATCTTACTTTGAATCAGGAGAGAGCTTTGCTGGGAGATACAACTTGCGGCTCAACACCTACACAAGATAATTAAAAACGTCAAGGACAGGTAAAAAGCAAGGCAAATCATTACTTCAAAGAGTTTAGTGAACCACTTAATCCATTTTCCTTTAGCTTTTTTACTTGTGTATTTGTTGTTTATCTTTCTTCACACATTTGCACAATGTAAATTCTTTAAACTTTAAAGTCAGACTTCTAAGGAAACTTAGCAAACCCCAACATCACACAAATATCAAACAATTTGATTCTAATCCTCATAGTCATAGTGGACTCTCGTTTGGGCCGCCTCAGAAAGAGAAGATAGCGTGGGGAGTGGTGTCAAAAACGTATTGGAAAATTATCAAGAATCAGATGGTCCCATAAAAATACAAAAAATTAAATTTAAAAAAAAAGAGGAAAAAAAAAAGATAAAAAAGTGGCAGATTGATATACATAGTCTTGAAATTGGATAATTTCTAAATTGCTGCAACAACTATTTTAGAGCTGACCTAATTTTTTTGTTTTTGAATATATGTTCGAAATAAGCTTTTGAACAGATTTTTCATTGAGAAGCTTGTCACTTGTCAGTAGACTTGGAACCCAATGAGATAAAACAAATATGAGGGGGAAATACAACAGTTTCATATGTACCTGACTCCAACTACCAGGCGCTGCGCATAGATCTACCACACGGCTCACTCCTACAAATAATTGGTAAGAAACCATAACGATAAGATACCAATCAAGTTAAATATAAATAACTGCAAACTAAGTGGATCATGGCGATACAGATCATTATACAACTGTTTATTTTTTGTCATTGGATTCAACTGAGGTAGTCTTTCATTTTTGGTAAAATGTGTTCATCATTACACAAAAAACCTCATTTCTCAATTCAGAAGCCACATCAAACAGTCTTAAACTGCAGGTAGAAACAGCTGCTCACAATGCTATAAATAGCTTTTTAAAATGTATATTATGAGTGATCTAACTTATAGCACAGTATTCTCTAAATTGTAACCTAATTACTAGTAGGCTAGTAGCTCTTATGAGAAATCCGGATACAAATCAAATGAAAATTCGTAATCCTGGACCTTCAAATATGTTGAATTCCTCATCAATCTGAAGGAGCTTGAAGGCACTTCGAGCACGCCAACCTTCTTCTTTTGCTTTCCTATAGTAGATGTCCTGCAAACAAATGAACTCACAGTAACAATCATCTATCATAAAACCAAGAATGAATCAAAGTTAAGATTGCCTATAATACAGTAACAATACCCTTTTATCTCTTGAAGCTTTGCCCATCTTTTGACAGCCTTGTAGTTTGGTAGCTTTTTAATCTATACGTCAAAGACAAGTTCTGGCCAAATGACTCTAAAAAATGGAGAAAGAAAGAAAGTTGAAGTCTCAACCCTGACCAAGAAATCACAGTTTGCAGGACGAGATACAAAAAGGACAGCTCAAGTTAGAATAAGAACAGAAGGGGTTCCTGTAATTAGAAAGCACATGCTAAAAGAAATGTATAAATATGTCTTCTTTTGAGCTCTATAGCATGAGTTATTTAAAAAATTTCTACCTTAGATAGCTCGGTCTCTCATAATCAACTGCTAATCAAAGGTTAACTAATAACAAATTCAAACATCTGATTAATATGATTTCAGAATAACAAAAGTAAGAAGCATCTTCGATTTATTCTCTTTTAAAGGTTAGGAGGAAATGCTTTGGGAAGCAAAATAAACCCCCCAAAAAACAGACACACTTTTTTCTGCTAAAGACCATTGGAACACTTCAAACAAGGGCTGTTAAAAGAACCAAGCTACTCGAGCTCGGCTCGTGAAAACCTCACGTGAGATCAGATTTTACTGTGTTAAGGTACACTCCTGGCTTCAGATTGGCTCACTTAACCAATCAACATAGTTACTGGAGCCTTGTTCGAGATGTGCTACAAAAAATTAAGGCTTGGACATTTGTTCCACTAACTTACACCCCCTATCCCCAATGCCAAAAAAAATTAAATCATAAAGAAAAGGTAAAATTATGAAACAGAAGGTTCTTTGTGAACACAATAGACCCATCATCAGCTCTCTTGCAATCACAACTTTCGTTGAAAGGATTCGGTTAGAGACTCTTGAAATTAATTATTCGAGTATTTTTGCAACATAAATTACGTAACATTTTGAACCCAATTGCTTAACCTTTTCTTCAAACGCCTTACAACCAATTCAAAACTCCAGCAAATATGCAAAGTGAATGAATAAATGCCAAATAACGAATTATATTCAGTAAAAAGCATCAATTAAAATCCCAATAACTTCAATGGCAGAAAGAACAAATCAAATACCAAGTGATGAACTAAGAGATAATAAAAATCAGAAATCCGAACAGAAAGAGTAACTTTACCTCAGGTAGTGCAGGGAAAGGACACAAGTAGCGACGAGAACTATTAATCTTCCTCCGTCGCGGTGTTTTACTACTCCGCACTTGTGTTTTGCTTACCCGCCGTCGTTATAGTAAACGGAGACTCTTCCCCTAAACAACTCTTGCATTCCGTCTTACTTTTTATTATTTAACCAACTCCATTCCAATTTCTCTTTTAAAAATAAAAATAAAAAATTTGCAAAAAAGTTACTTCCTCTCTCCCGAAATCAATATCCAATGTTAATCAAAATTATAATCTTTAAAGGTAAAAATTAAGCAATGTATTTCTAAAATTTGAAATTCAGAGTTTATACTAAATTGTATAATATCTTACAATTATAATTCTGAAAAAAGGATATAAAAATTATATCTAAAAAATGATCAATTTCGCTAAAAATAATCAAAGTTGACACTTAATTGGGACGGATGAAGTACAATAATTTATGAAATATACAAATATTAAAAATATAATTCCATAATAAAATTGAGTAATTGATCGCTCCAAAGTGGAGAAGTTAAAAAAAAATTAAAAATTAAAATTGACACTCGTTTGTAAAAGAAAAAAAATTGAGAAATAATTATCTTCTTTGTAAAATCTGCATCATTAAATTAAAATGAGAACTAAATTCCAGTTAAGATAAATTGATTTCTCTTTAGTTAAAATATCCTAAATCATCAAGTTTAGGAATAATTTTTCAAACATTTGCCCCAATTTAAATTGGAATAATTTTTCTAAAACCTTCGACTGAACAAAGAACTCATTGATTATCAATTATTCTAATTATTTTGGGTTTGTTTGCAAAATTTATACAATTCAATTTATAGTTTAAATTCAACTTTAAAGTTTTTTAAAATTAAATTTTTTTTTGAACAAAGCACTTAATAGTTTGGATTTGATTTCATTGAAAATCCATAACTAATTCCCATAATATTTTGATTTTAAAGAATACAACTGTAAGTAAAGTGGCTCTCTTTCGCTTAGATAATAATTCAATAATATTCTATAGAATCACAAAAATGAAAAACAAAAAGGGAGAAATAACAAAAGAAAAAAAAATGCAAATTTTTAAAAATAAAGTTAAGAAGCTGAGTGAAGAGTACCACATTAACAGAAAAATCAGACATGGTACAAGTGAAGAGAGCAGTTTAAAGACCATTAACATTTAATAAATCAACACGAATCTTGAAACTAAAATCTGGTCTATTATATCCGCTGTATTGTGAACCAAAAAAAAAATAAAACTCATTTCTTCGGTGGGAAACCCCCAAAGTAGCACATCTTAGATTCAGCCTGTCCCCAGGTTTCTTCACCTTTTACCACTGGTGAGATACAGTTAACAGTAAAAAACATGATCAACTTCCAGCAACTGGTGCTACAGTCGCAGGCTTTGCGTCCTCGGCTTTCTCGTGTTCCTTGTTAAGCATCTGAAAAACAAATGGAACTTTAATCCTGAAATCATCAGGGTATATGAATCTTCACCAAACGGTAGATAGCCTCATTTATCAAAAATCAATATAGTTCTTTTCTTGGTTTTGGGATTTCGGGCCTCTCTTGTACTTTGTTTTTGCAGTCGAAAAGGGTATAAAATAATCTAAATAAATGAATGTTACTGAACTGTTGATGGAGGTCGGTGATAAGCACATGTTAAAAGTGAAAGGAAATTAAAAGAAATAGATGTAGAAAGAGAAAGTGTTTCACCTTGTTATTGATCAAGTTGTGGAGTGCTATCACACTACGAATCAGAGATGAAAGGTATATGACCAGCATCTGATCATTTGTTTTCACTGCACAGACAACGTTTATCAAGTTACACAAGAAGTTAAATAAATCAATGTGCTGCACAGCTGATTATAATATTTAGGGTTTTATAGTCGAGTATTTCTGAGGTTATTATTATTCACCTGCAAATGCCTTGATTAAATCTGCCACATTCAGATTTGGAAGAAGGTTAAACACATCCTGCAGTATCAATTAAGAATGATACGTTAGGAAACCCATGGGTAAAAAATCAATAGATACATTTTACTCTTGTCTAGCACTATGCAACTTACGATTACACAGAAGGATTAGCTAAACATGTTCATGCGTGAAGCCCATAAATGAAGGTTTTACCTGCAAATGGTACAAGATCTCATGATTTAACGGAAGCTTTCCATCAACAACAAGATCAAGATAACCCCGAATTTCGCGTAGCCGTGCATCCAATCCCTTCAAGGCTGCAAGTTTTCCAGTAACCTGTGCGACACAATTTAAAGAACCAATATATTCACTTCACTATTGTACAAAACTAATTTGCACAAATAAATTAAGATAAGCAAATAAGAAAAAAAAACCTCAGTGGCAAGGGTGCTGATTGTTGTATCCTTCACATCCCTCAGCAAGTGCTCCACTCCTGTTACCATGCAAAATTTCCAATAATTCAAACATAGGGAAGGGGGTACGAAGAACTTAGTATTTCAAAAAGGAAATTTATTCTTATGGATTATTACCAATTTCCTCCACTTCGTGAGCAGCAATTTCGGAAGGCACATGAACGAAAACCTTCTGGCTTTTCTGAGTAGCATTCTGTGACCATAAACAAATATAAGCTTAGCAAATATCAATGTATGATATACATTATTTTAATCAGGAAGAAGAGCTCGATAGAAAGCCCGTGACTGTGATCCTACCTCTTTAACCTCTTCAACAGCATAGTAGGCTTTGGTAGGTATTCCCAACTCCTTCGGTTGAACATCTATGATTACCAACACAGGATTCGGAACGTAGCTGCAATACCAGGAACTTAGTCATAACGAAGGAAACGGGAAAAAAAAACTCCAAGGAATAAAACTAAATCTTACTCGTTAAATAGCCCATGAATATCAAGATCATTTTCTCGCAGCTTTGGCCCTGTACTATACCAACCAACAACATGTTCCTTTGCTGCAATAATTTTTAAAATGTTAGAAAATGATAAGGCTAACACATTCTTGAGAAAATGTAATTAACGTATCATTATGCCACTAAATTGGGAAGCATTACCATTTATTCTCTTGAACATAGAAAACATTGCCTCATGGTAGTTATGGTCAAGAAACCATATGCTTGGATCTTTGTCATCTTCTTCGAAAGGCACTACGAAAAACAAGATTCAGCCATTTAGCATATTAGACATAGAACACAATGAGTTACTCCATTAGTAAACAACTCCCTGTATACAAAGTCACAACTCATATCTAATTACCTAGCCAATGTTTCGATCATTATCTGGTTTTCATTGGGTTCAATTATAGAACTTTACATATCATACCAGATAGAAACACCTTAAAAAATGTTTGAGATTCGCTCAATTACCAAAAATGTTTGATCAGCTTAAATCAAAGAAGACACCTGAAATGGAGATCGTAAAATATGGTGCACTCTATTGAAAACATTGACCAATAAGAAATAAATATTTTTCCTAATAAGTAATAGATTCTCTGATTCCAATATTATTTCTTAAAAATTCTTATATTGCAATAAATTAGAATTTCATGTAACATAAAATAAAAACCTCTATTCCAAGTAGTTGTTTACTTGTTCTCCCTGGGATATAGATGCCCAGCTAGATTAAAATGATTTTGTAGTTTGTTTTTGAGCATGCTACACATCAATGCATATTTTGTAACAAACTTGAAGCGTCGTGACTATTTTATATGCTTCTTCACCAAAAGGAAGAATCCCAGTTCAGTTTGCTTATCGCAATTAGAAGGTACATATCATATCATATCCTCTTAACGAGTAGAAATCCACTTGACTTCTCAGAACTAAGAAAGCCACAAAGAGCTTCATCCAGCTTGTCCCATCAAGGCTACATATATGAACAGGCTCAGATACGAATTATATGATCTACAAGCCCTTCACTTCTCAAACATCATAAAAAAACTGGTTTATCTTCAACAAACTCCACAGTATCCTATGAATACCTCAACACCTACCTCTTTAATCTCCAAACATTGAAGTTAAACTATTGAAGCATCAAGTCTATAAATTCAAAACCGTGAAAGATTACTAGTCCATATTCTAGTTCTTAAAGAAAACTAAACCGGTTTATGACCATTCTCCTCTTCCCAATTCGCATTCTTCTAATCGCACCTACAAAATCATATACCCAAGTCCTACCCTTAAGCAAAAAGAGGGTCTTTTTGACATTTTAAAGTCAATTTGTGAATTCCTAAGATCCAAAATTGATATAAATTCACTTGCTTTTAGAGAATACAACGGTAATAATTGTAAACCAATTAAAGAAAATACCATTATAAAGTTTTTATTTTCAAAACTCACATGAATCACATAAAGTTCAAATTTTTACTATCCTAAGGTCTAAATTCTACTTATTAACGAAGCCTATTGTTAATATCACATTCCAGAAACCCTAATTTTCTTTCACAGTTTCAAATTCAGCAGTAATAACGAAATAATAGATCTGAAAAGAGAAAGTACCAGCGTAGCTGTTGGTGACATCGACGGTGCCCTTGAAGGTGCTGCCGAGAAGAACTCCGACTACGCGTTTTCGAGTGTCTTTGGCGACTCTATTGTAGTTATCCACTATGCTCAAGAGAACTAGGGGGTGCACTATCACCTTCTCGATCGGCCTGGCCGATATCTGCTGCGACTTTATCACGTCCATTGATTAGTGACTATGAATTTGAAATCTGTTTGTGTCAGAATATACGCAGTGAGCTTCTGTTGTGACACCTTGTTCTTGCCCTCTCTGGTTCTGTTTTACTTTCTGTTTGGAGTTCTACCCAAGAAAGGAAGCTCGGGTAAACCGTATATTGATGGGTCGGGTTTATTGTGTCCAAGTCCAACCCGAGCCTACGTTGACTCTTGACCATACTTAAATTTCAGTTCTTAAAAAAAATAAATATATAAATAATTTCTATACGTGGTATATTTATTCGAAAATGGGTAAAAATGTCTCCATTTTTTGGGTCACAATACTTTAAAAGATAATACAGTATATAAATATAAGACTCTTTAATTTTTGTATCTATAAAACACATATTCTTCATCATTGTGCATCCCAAAATTGAAACTCAAATTCTAAATTGTATTTTTATAATCACTCTTCTTTTATTTTTCACCACCCATATTTTATATATATATATATATATTAATTTTTCATTTTCTCTATTTTTTAATAAATGGAAAAAAAATAAAATATTATTTAAATACTAACGAATCAGGAGACACAAATCGAATGACATCAATGTTTCGTTTTTCGTTGGTCGTTTGCATGTTGGGTTGGGTTGTTTAATGTTAGGGCCTGTTTTCTATTGGTGAGAAAACGTACGTGAACATTTATTGTGCACCCATTATATATAAAATAATATAAAATATAAAATATATTATTTGATAATTTATATATTTAATTTAAAAAATAAAAATATTTAATTTTTTTAATTATATTATCTATTATAGTATATTTTATAAAATTAATGTATAATAAATGTGTATATAATTATACTCTTTTTTTGGTTTGTGCATATGGCCTTTTTTATTGGACGGTTATGTATAGACTTTTGTTAGTTCGGCATATGAAAGCCTTGGTTACCAAAAAAAAAATAATGATAACAAAAGCATTTTTAGAGCCCCTCTTACCCACCTATTTGTAAAACTAGTATAGTTGTCTAGTGTTGTCCGGACGAGATATAATTTTTAAATATTTTATTTTAATATTTTTAATATTTTAAATTTATAAAATTAATTATTTTTTATGTCATTTATAAAATA
>JAUMHB010043776.1:0-17994 GCA_032359685.1 Pittosporum tobira
TCTGGAATAATTTTTTAAATTTACTAATTACTTAAAAAATAGGATGGCTCATGAAAGCCTATGATTTTCACACCATCCTTTTTGCAACAAAATAAAAAATATATATATAATTAAATTAAAAAATAATATTACTTTGGAAATCAAAAAAACTTATTTCAAATTAAATGCAATTTTGTACCAAAAAATATATAATTAAATGCAATTGAAGAAAAAACTTTCATATTTATAAGTTAGTGTTAATTTTTTTTTTGTGCCAACATACTCCGGTAGTATAAAATTTTCAACTTTTTCCAAAAACAATTTGAAATTCAAATATTTACCTCTCAAAAATATTTATGAATTATAACCAAAGGCAATAATTTATTGATTTTTAATTTTAAAATATTTTTAAATCAACGAGTTTTATCCGGAAGCCAGGTGCAATTTCAAATCAAATCTAATTCATTTATATTTTTCATTTATATTCATTTTAAGATAAGCATCAAATAATTTTCGTTTTAAGATAAAAAGTTGAGGTGTTTATGACGCGGCAGATAAATTAAGTGAAGTTGCGTGATAACTCTTCCTAACGTATTGCGATACGACTTTAGACGCTGTTTGGATTTCGCACAATTCACGGTCTCAGTTTCCATTTCATTAACGATGTAGTGTGTGTGTGTGTATATATATATGTATGTAGGGGTGGGTGTGTGTGTACATATTTCAATCTCAGAGGTAATTAATTATCGACAATTTAGACTTCTGTTTATTTGATTAAAAGCTTTGAATGCTTTAGTGAGATTCAGATCTGTGTAAAGCTTTGGTTGTTCCTTACTCTTCGTGTTCTTGAAGCTACAACCCAGTTGGCTGTCTTTCTGTCAAGTTGTTGGTGCCATAATTGCTTGCTGACTGACTTTTTGTACATTGCCCTTTGATCGTCTTTCATATCGTGTATATATATAAAGCTCCACTCTTTATAAATCGCAGAATTGAACAAAATAGAGGGGTTTTTTCAAAAGTTTTCACAACCCATAAGGTGATTTGAACTATTTGATTTTACTGTCTTTAATTGATTTGGTATTCTGAAGTATTGGTGTATATTGCCTTTGGATCACCTTTCATATCTTGTGTATATGTAAAGCTCCATTGTCTACAGAATCCTAATTGAACCAAATTTTGGCTTTATTTCAAAAGTTGTCGCAACCCATCTGCTGGTTTGAACTAATTGACTATGCTATCTTTAATTGATTTAGGTATATCGTATTCTTGAATGTTAATGTAGCATTTTGGAAAAGATTGGTAGATTATGAAAGTTGTTTGATTTGTTGATTTAGTAATCTTTTGACATTTTGGGAGCTTGAACGCCATCCCATTTTGGTTATTTATGATTTTGATTAATTTGAATGCAGGAACTCAAGAAGGGATCTAGAAAAATGGCTAAGGAAGTTGCAAATGGAACTACAAAACCCCCCCCAAATCCTTCTCCATTGCGTAGTGCCAAATTTTTCCAGGTTATAACCGATATTTTCAGTATATTTTTTAGCAAACACTATCAAAACGACTTTTGTTTTTTGCTTTACTGTTGGGATACATTGATTCTCACAAAGCTAGGCAAGTGAAAATGAACTGATTCTTTGTTGTAAGAGGATTACAAAATACATTTTGAGACAAATAACGTAATTATCCTTAGATTTTGAATTTCTATTTGACCAGTGAACTAACATTTTAGGCTAAATCTGGATTCAAGAATCAGAAATCAATATAGTTGGGATTAACTGTTCAGGACTCAGGTGTAGAGTGGAATCAACATTAATAGTTTCAATATGTGTTTTAAGAACATCGATGTGTTATTCAGTTTATAAGTACTAGTTTCAATAGAGATTCGTGTTATTCAGTGTATAAGAAATAGTTTCAATATGGATTTTGAGAACATCGTCATGTTATTCACTGTATAATTTGAAATTATAAATATTCATCAAAAAAGAAAACACCAAAAAAGGGGTTGAATTACTGTACACGTGGTGTATACAAAAGAAGCAAGGCCTTCGCTAAACAACCCAACTGCGATGCAAAGAAAGACCCCAAAAGAAAAGTAAATTAAGGAATAAAGCTTAGCTTTGTGTAGCAGACGTCTCACAACCAAGCCAACAATCGAGAAGATCATCCCCCAAATCTCTCCAATGAAGTTACACAGTAGGAGTAAATGAGTTGATTTCCTATCTTTCCTACATCAATAGCCTATTCACCAGAAAATTTCCCAATTTCCACGCATTATCCTGAGTCACTATTGCATTCCAGCTGGCCACTAAAAAAATGCCACTTAACTCAAAATTCTCATCTTCCGTAGGAACCCCCGATGAGCCAGAGCCCTGTAAATAGTGGTAATAATACTGCACTGAATATCTACCATCACTACGACAACAATTCATCTATATCTAACAACTCTCTATTATGATGATAATACGTCACTCAACGTCCTTTTCCCGGTTAGTTAGGAAGACCATTTTATTACTACTGGAGTTATGTCATTTCCTGCGCTTCATATTATATTGAAAATACTTACGTTACTGACAGGCCAACATGAGAATATTGGTTACTGGAGGAGCTGGATTCATTGGCTCTCACCTAGTGGACAGGCTGATGCAAAATGAGAAGAATGAGGTAGACTTTCTGCCCATCATGTTTTATTTATGTTTGCAAGTCACGCAACAGTGGATAATACTAGACTGGTAGATGCTTTTGTTTGTCAGAAGCTACTAGTTAGATTTGCCTATTTTTACTTATTATTTTTGTGTGATGCAATCTCTTTTTGTTCACAGGTGATTGTGGTGGATAACTACTTCAGCGGCTCGAAGGACAACCTAAGTCAATGGATTGGCCATCCAAGATTCGAGCTTATTCGACATGGTATATGAATATATGTTCTTTTATTGCCTTTTAATCAGACATTGTTTTGAAGAATTTTGAATGTGATTTTTATATGAACTTCTCAGCTTGTTTCTCTTGTTTGATGGAATTTAGAAATTTCCCTTGTCCAATACACCACCTATTCGAAATGAATTGATTTTCCTAATTCTAGATGAAGTGATAATAAAAATGTTATAGAGAAGGATCAATGCAAGCATGTCTTGGTTTAGAAGGCAGAAGGGTTTCTAGATGCGGAATTCTAATCTGTCTATGTTATATGTGTTTATATTTGAAGGATATAAACGACTAGCTGAAGTGTTCAGTACATTGCCACTGACTGGTTTAATTTCTCTGCATCATCATCTGTTCTGTTTCTTATGCATCAGAACTCAATATCATGATCCTCCTTTTCTTCTTTGTTATGTTCATAAAATCTGTGTCAGTCGGTGTTTACAATTTGTCTTTCTTTTCATGCAGATGTCACCGAACCGTTGTTGGTTGAAGTTGATCAAATATACCATCTTGCTTGTCCTGCTTCCCCAATATTCTACAAATATAATCCTGTTAAGGTGCCCACTGCACCTGCACTTTCCGATTTTCAGAAACATTTCGTCCTTGGCAACTCTCCATATATTTGAATTAAGCAAGTCTAAATGATATGTGACAGACAATTAAGACAAATGTGATTGGGACGCTGAACATGTTGGGACTTGCCAAGCGAGTTGGAGCAAGGTTTGAAACAACCTTTTCATATTATTGTTTTTGTTATTTATAGTTTTCTTTCGTTTGACTATGAGACTGCACCTACAGGATTCTGCTGACTTCAACTTCAGAGGTATATGGGGATCCTCTTGTGCATCCTCAAGACGAGAGTTATTGGGGAAATGTTAACCCCATAGGTACATATTCATGACTTGAAATTCTAAAAGCTGTTTGGTTCCTTTGATAAGAAAATGGTTTGCAGCTTAGGGCTTCTACTATTTATAATTTTTCATGAGCTGATGACTTTGATCAGCAATTTATTTCATTATAGATGTGGGAATGGTTGTGAGATTGATGTTTTAAGCCTTTTCATCTGTGTACAAATTTTCCCCAAAAAAAAAAATGAAGGAAGAAGAAGTAGGAGGACTTACGATGTCTAATATCTTACTCTCATATGGCCGTATTGTGTCTTTCACTTGCAATTTGTTTCAATGAGATTAGAAGCGGGAGTTAATGTGTTGCATCTTGAGTCCTAGAGTTGAGTGTCATGCTACTTGGGTTAATAGACCTCCAACTCAATAGTAAGAGCACTTGAGAGAGCGGAACTTTCTTAAGATAGTTTAACAGTAACGACTATTCCCCCAATCTTGCAAATATAGTAGCTTTTGATAATTTCACATTAATAAAGGACAAACTTATGAGGTCCTTATTTTCCAATTTTAACTAGCGTTTCATTAGTACCCTAAAACCAAGCACATGTGCTTGTTTGAGGGCTCCATCAAAAACTGTCAAACATCATATCAGGTGACGATGAATGAGTATTATGGGGTGTTTGGCCTGCTGAAAGGTTAGTATAGTATTTTTAACCGATATTCCACTTTTAGAGACATGTCGGACAAAATAAAACTCAAAAGCCACTATCTTTTGGGGTGTTCTAATGTCAAAAATGTGGCCTTCGCATCTTGTAGACTTGGCAACACATGTTGGATGTGAGCATTCAACTATTTTTCTTTTACGTATTTTCCTTTTTTATAAATATATATACTTTAGTCAGAGCATACTGACATACATACATTTTGTCAGTGTATTCAAATCCACGTACATGTGTAATTATGTATATACACTTGTGCAGTATGTATATCAGATTACAACTTAGTGACTAATGAATTTAGATTATAGTATTCTAAGCTACAGGCATATATGTCAATGTCATAGTATGTTAGATTTTTCATGAAATTGTTTTTATTATAGCCTTGCCATGCATATGTTAAAGTTCTATGCGTTAGCATATCATGTTCTATCTGGTCTGCAGGAGTCCGGAGTTGTTACGATGAGGGAAAAAGAGTGGCCGAAACTTTGATGTTTGATTATCACCGGCAGCATGGAATAGGTACAAGCTTTCTCTTCCCCAAAGGCCCAAATTATTTATAAGGCCATACCTTTGGTAAATATGCAGTATCTAACAATTTCAATTTCTTTCTGTCCCAAAATGGCTATCCAAAACAGAAATAAGGATCGCTAGGATCTTCAATACCTATGGGCCCCGGATGAATATTGATGATGGTCGCGTTGTCAGCAATTTCATTGCTCAAGCAATTCGGTAATTACTTATACCACTTGGCTAGCTTTTTTGTACTTCTATTTATAGCTGTAATCATTTCTAATTCCTCTCAAACATACAGTAATGAATCCTTAACGGTTCAAGCGCCCGGAACACAGACCCGCAGCTTTTGTTATGTCTCTGATATGGTATGAAAAAAAAAACCTGTAAAGTTTGTACCACTTACACGCAATCTCTCATGGGTTTGTTGAATAACAAATCGTGGCTTCTTTTGAAGGTTGATGGTCTCATTCGACTTATGGAAGGAAATAACACCGGGCCAATCAACATTGGCAACCCAGGTAGTTTAAGACCTATCTTTCTTTAGCAGATTCTAGTGTTCTCTTTTTTCTTCAGTGATCTATTTTGCGTTGCCCTATTTTCATCTCCAGCCCTTTATGGGAAGAAAATGGTCATTTCTATTACTAAGACCATGCCTTTTCATCCAGGTGAATTCACAATGCTGGAACTTGCTGAGAATGTGAAGGAGGTCAGTCCTAAATTTTCTTATCATCCAGTTTAATAACCTGTAAAGAAAGACAGTTGATATAAGGATATATTGTTCTTCCATATTTACCCCTTCATATAAATAATGGTTGGTTTAGTAATAATGGCATGACAGGGGAATTGTTACGGTAAACTTGAGAACATTGTGTCGGTTTATACTATAGTCAATATAAATGGGACTTCTTTTCTGGAATAGAAACTATCAAATGAGACCCTTTTTGTGAAACTGAGGGTATTTGTTTTCCAGCTTATTAATCCAGAAGTTGAGATCATAAGCGTGGAGAACACGCCAGATGATCCTCGCCAGAGAAAGCCAGACATCACAAAGGCAAAGGAGCTGCTAGGTTGGGAACCGAAGATTAAGTTGCGTGATGGTCTCCCTCTCATGGAAGATGATTTCCGCAAGAGGCTTGGGATTTTAAGGAAAAATGAGCTCCATTAAGTTCAAAATGGCTACCGTGCCAGCTTTAATGATAGGAATGAGTTTTTGAGGGATGCTTGAATCTGGGTTTTATGCGCCACCGTCTGTTTTCAGTTTACATTTTCCTTTTCGTGATATATCACTATGTGGAATAAAGCTTGTGGTTTTTGTTTTTATATATTCTAGTAGATTTTATAATGTAATATAAATTGGAAATTATATATCAGCAGTCAATTTTGACCGTTGGGTGGAATATAATTGATATATGAAAAATAAGTTTGTTGATGTGATTTTGTCGGTACCTTATGTTTGTCAAAAATGTGGAACATTTTTTCTTTTGGCTTTTGTCTTTTGTTTTCTCTTGTGATGTATTGTTTTTTTTTCTTAGGATTCGAACCTCGTTGGCAGTATTAGTTGATGTATTTGAAAAATATCAAGCAATTCGACTACTAAAATAGGTGTGTTTGGGATTTAGTTATTTTTTGCCTATGCAACAATCAACTGTTGCGGTTGGTGATAGAAGTACCAAAAAAAAAAAAAAAGAGTTTCATGAGCTCTCATCTTTCTAAGGCTACAAATGAATTTAGTTTGACTTATCTTTTCATTTTTCTTTTAAGCATAAACACGCATTTAAATATTACCCAAAAAAAAACGCATTGAAATAAATTTATTGTTATAAATTTTATTTTTATTATTTGAAAATTGTCGGAAAAATCATTCATCAAACTCAAAAAGATTTGAAACTTGTCGCTAGCGAAATCAGGAAATTGTCATATAAATTATGGGTAAAATCGAGCTGTTTTTCTTTATTCTCAGGCTCTACTCCATTCCATACAAGAAAATATTTATTTTATTTCACAAGTTAATATATTTATATAATACATTATTAAGTTATGACCATATAAGTATTTATTTCGTAAAAATGTAAGTAAAATGATACTTGGAAAAATAATTACAAGTAATATATTTTTATTTTGTTAAAAGCTTATGGTGTAAACACTGGAAAAATAATATAAACATCATAAATCAACACAACAAAATAATTCGTTGATCATTTTGCTACATTTGAACTGCAACAACTATAACTTTAACCGTACAACAATTACACATTCGGCTATCATAGACAACTAAAAAAAGAAAAAGAACTATAAGAGCCATAAGTCCCTAAACATTACTCTAAATTTTCTAACACAACTATAATTATCCACGTTACAACAATTATATTTATAAAATATAATTATAATTATATCAATTGTATAAATGAACAAATCCTTAAATACATTTGAAATTTTTAAGGACTAACCGAACCTAAAAATAATGTTCACAGATGTCCACCCTAAACGCACAAACGTTTTGATTGACTTGTACAAATTTAAACCCACATAAGTCAAAGCCTAACAAGGAACCGGGCTCGGATAATTTTCAATTCACTTGTATGACCCAATTGAGGCCCAGAACTACACTATCCATAATGGGCGGCGCAGGAAAAGCCCATAAGAACCTGACACTTCAACTTGCCTACTTCCAAGCACTAATCCCATCATTTCCATTTCTACTGAGACCTCAAGAGAGAGAAGCACCAAAACACGATTGAGATGAGGAAATTCGATCCATGGCCGATCTTTTTCAAGCGAGAATGGAAACGAAACTGGCCGTTCCTTGTCGGTTTCGCCACCACCGGCGCCATCATCACCAAATTTTCTCTCGGTCTAACTGGTCTGTCTGTCAATTATCTATATCTGCATACACTGTTTGTTAATTGTTTCTGATTGTTAATTCACTGATCGTTTTGCAGAGGAAGATGCAAAGAACTCGGCTTTCGTGCAGAGGCACAAGAAGTAAGTCCACCCAAATTGATTGTCTCAGTCGAAACCCTAGATCAGTCAAATTGAAAATTGTAGATTGAAATATTATAGAGAACAATCTAAGTATTGATTTTCTTTTTGTTAATTGTGTAACATATTATTTGCTAGTCTGAGAAGATAGTAATTGTCAATCGATAGTTTTATTTGCAGAGTAGTCTATCCCCAAGAATTTAACTTTTTTACTTCAGTACATATGATAGGCTATGGTACATCGATTTTGAAAGAGAACTTTCATTTTGGCATGTGTGTATGCAAAGTTTGAATCAAACTCATCATTGTAGAACATTTACTTTTTTGTTTGTAATAGCTTTGTTTCGACATATAGAACATGGTACATTGATCTGATGTAATCTTGTGTCAACTGTTTTAAAGGAAGATGCTTGGGTGTTCTTCTGGAGAAGTTTTAGTTGGATTAGGAGATAGTTTAGGAGTATGTTAATTTTTTTCCATATAGGACTTTCAAGTGTATCTCTCAAGAGAGAATGTAGAATGATAATTCTGAATGATGAGACGCTCAAGTGATAAACAAATCAAACTGTATTGTGCATCTAATGGGTGGCCTGTTGTAGTTGCGTAGAATAAAGAGCCTTAAACTTTTTAACTTTGAAGAAATCTGTTGATTTGGGATAGGTAAGAGCACTGCAAGCGTGACGAGTGGCTCGGTGGTTGTAGTTTATAGTTTACTAGAATGAGTGAAATAAGTGGGTTGATTATTGACTCAATGATCCATTGAGTAATTTTTTTATTGCTCAGCTTCAGCCTTTTGGGCTGGTAGTTTTTGTGATGGAAAAGCAAGTTGTGAGATAGCCTACAAGTTTTTAACTTGACAAATGCATGACAAGCATGGTCATGATCTGGAGGTGATATATTAAGAAAATTTGCTAAGCCTCCCTTCATTATAGCTCCAGAAATATTATCTTCTGTAGGGGATAAGTAATGAAAATGTTGTCCCACAAGTGTCTATGTAATGGAATACTTCTATTGGGAAGAACATTGACCAAGCATCCTATTTTTAGAAGTATCCCTTACACTGATAATCTTTTGGAAGTTTGGTCGTGCTAATTGGTGAAATAGATTTATGGGTTGTCTCTACGTATTAGTTTAAACTGTTTAATATGTGATAGATAGCTCTAATTACTATGTCATGCATTTGTGCCCTTTCTTTCATTCTCTATGCAATTATGCTGTGTCTGCCATTTTCCATTTTATGTGATGCACTTGATTTGGAACATGGTATGTACAGTGCAAGTCACCAATTATGTACTAGTGTACAACCACACATAGTTTAGACTTCAACGGGACCATCACCTTATTGGCAAATGAACGAGTCGTAGTGACTGAACATAATGAGGATTTGTATCATTTGTTTGGAAGGGTATGTACCCAAGTCACGTGGCCTAGCTGACTGCTTTATTCCATTTGATATATTAACTCCATTCCAAAATGTAAGAGCATTATTGACTTTTGTAAAGTCAATACTTTCGAAACGGAGGGATTATAATTTTTTATCATAGAAGAGGACACAAGACTCACCTCGCATTAGAGATTTAAGTATTTATAGGACATTTAAAAGTAAACTGCCTTTATAATCGGTTAGATGAATGGTATTCACTAATCACTTTTCTTGGAGTCCACCCTATTTCGCTCTCCCTTCCACCTTTTGTGTTGGTTTCGGTTTGGTTCTGCATCTTGGGCTTTATCAAGACTTTATGGTTTGTTTAACTGAACTTGGCTTGCTTATTTGTCTTTGCAGGTGAAGAATCTCTTGATGTCCGTGTTCGTTTAAGGATGGACACTTTGCATTAGCTGGAGTTATTTACTTTCTTTATTTCTCTGGAAGACTTCATAAAATGTGCGGCTTTGACCTTTTGTGGCAAGATGTCAAAGCTTAATTGTTAAAATGTTAATCAAACGTTGTTCCAACTTGAAGTATAGACAGGTTGTTTTGATTACTCGTGTTGTTTTTGGCGGCTTTATTACCTAAAATATTCATCATAATACTTGGGTCATATCATTTGTTTTCCTCGGTTCTCCTCCATTTGCTTACTATTTTATCTACTTAAGTATGCTCTCTCTCTCTCTCTCTCTCTCTATATATATATATATATATATATATGTATATGTATATGGAAACACGCACACGCACACATGTTATTTTCTTTTCTTTTGTTAATTAATTGTAAATCTCATTCCATTGGAAAGAGGAGAATGTAAAAATACATAGAATATGGTTAAATGGTACTTGTGTTGAGCCCAACTATGATTTCTCAAACTTTGTTTATTATCTTATGTGTTTAGACTAGGCCTAGTGAGCTGATTTTGAGCAGGATCTCATTTTTCTAGCGCAAAGAATGCATATGGATGGCATTATTGAGAAGAGAAATCTACCCTGATGATTTGGAATCTTATGAAATCAAATCGAAATCGTCATCTCCTGTAATCGTATAAATGAAGTTTTTGGCAATGTTTATAACCAGTGTGCAACTCCTTTGAAAACCGTGCAAGGAAGCTGAAGAAATTTCATTCAATTGTGGTCTCTAATGAATTTTAGGTTTCAATTTCTTTGTTTTAGGATATAATAAATAATAATAAGTTTGTTTTTTAAAAATTAATATATATATATATATATATATATATATATATATATAACGTTATTTGTAAAAAAATATTGATCAATGAACCGCATCTCCCTTTTTCTCTTCAATTATTCAGATTAATTTTCAATTTGCTTAAACTTTTACAACTTATTTCTATTTTTTCTCGTTAAATACTAAAAACTAAGAAACAAATTTGCACACGCACAAACGTGGTAGTGTGTCCCCGTAAAACTAATATCTTATAAATATGATTCTATTTTTTTTTTTTGTTGCGAATAATATATTTTCTTTCAATTTGCTCCTTGGTATGAGAAGTGTTAATTTAATTACAGTGATATGAGGTCAAATTATGACCATATGTGCTCTCTTTTTTTTCGACTTATTTGAAACATCTAATCAATATGCGCTCTTTTTTTTTTTTTTTTTCCAGTTTATTGCCTATTTTAGTATATAAATAATGTTCAAATTATTTTAAAATAAATTGTGCCAAAATAGAACTTATACAGTGTACATACTGTGGCCTCTAATGCTAAAATGGAACTCTATATACTGTACGAGACATAACAAAATTAATGAAATAAATTCTTTAAAATAAATAAGGAGGAAATGGTGATTATATTTCATGTGGGATTTGACTCCTCTATCATATTTTTCGCACAATTTTACATAATGTACAATTTTTTTGATTTTAATATATTTATTTGTAATTATCTGAATATGTTAGAGACTTACAGATCATCTATGCAAAAACTTAAAATTGTTAAAAATATTTTTCTTTTTTATTATTTAATAAGATTTTTTTAACATTAAACTTCAAAGATAATATGTTTATTCAACAATAAAAAAATATATTTTTTAAAAATAATTATATAATCTAATATTAAAAATTAAATAGTAATTTAAATTAAATAATTAAAAAAATGTTTTAAATTGCTTAAAATTGCATAGAATTTATAGTGGTAGACAAATACTTCCATATGAGAGTGTGATTTCATACTGACAAACTCACAAAGATTCAGTTTTCCCTATCCATAAAACCTAAACATCCACCTTCCCCTCCAGAGTAATCCATTTTGCAAAGTGGTGCTCAAACTTCAATCAACATCACAGCTCTCAACCTTGCAGTTCAATTTATAACTTTAGGCTCGCCAATTACACACATATATAGCATACAATAATCCCCTCCAAAGAAATGGCTGTAAGACTACAATTCTCCATACAGAAGAATGGCCTCGGGCTCTTATCATCGTCATCGTCATCGTCATCATCTTCTTTCTCTCTCTTATACAATTCGATAAATTTCAGGGGGACCTACTTCAAGAATCGAATCCATTTTCGTCCCAAATTGCCGGCACCATCGTCCAGAGGAGCTCTCTATTGCGCTTGCGCAACTAATAATGGCGTAACAGCAAAGCAGCCCTTGACAACGAGCTCGGAGACTTTTGTCCTCACGACTCCACTTTATTACGTAAATGCCCCTCCTCATATGGGCAGTGCCTACACCACAATTGCAGCTGATGCCATTGCCCGTTTTCAGGTGCCCTTTGTTTTTTCGTAGATACAGGGTCTTTATGGCAGATCTTTAATTTGGAATTTAACATTTAGATGGAATTGGATTGTCGTTGATTGGTTGAAAGAAAATTTAGGGAGAAATGGAGTGTTCCAACATACATTTCACATAAAAAGTCCCATTTGCAAAATTATATATTTACGCTTGAATGTAATGAATGCTTAGTTAGTAGTGGTGGCATGATATTGACGGTATGGCATTGATACTGTGTCATTTATATGATCATCACTAAAAGTGGAACCTTTTTCATCTTTTCTTTTTTCTTTGTTTCGTTATGGAGCATAATATTGTGACAAGTGGAATTCTTTTTGTGGAAGCGAAGGAGTAGATTTTTATTTTACTTTCTTTTGGTGCAAACTAATAAGTGGATTCTCTATGATCATTTCTGCTATCAATGTCAGTAACGAATGCCTTTTGTTGTTAATTAAATTTCGTTGGTAATTATTCAATGCAAACTACAAATAGGATCTTTGGACAAGTAAATAACATATCAGTCATTATTTTGCATGTCTCTGGCATGTAAAAAATGAGGGGAAATGGTCTAGTGGAAGGTAGTGAGTGTTAGTTCTTCCCGATTTCATAAGAACCAAAACACTGAAATTGCAGTTTATTTGTATGCACACGCCATCTACTAGGCTAATTTCGAAAAATAATGAGATATATCCACCACGGAGTTTGATATGATTGTGTTAATCACTTCTGGTTCCTGGGTTACGAATGGCAGAGGCTTCTTGAGAAGAAAGTTATATTCATCACTGGCACTGATGAGCACGGAGAGAAGATTGCAACTGCAGCTGCTGCCTGTGGATCCAGTCCAAGCGAACACTGTGATGCCATTTCACAGTCCTACAAGGCGCTATGGAAAGATGTAAACTTCTAATGGGTCCCGTCTCAGTTAAATAAGTCTTTTGTTGTTCGAACTAACTTGGTATTATCGAACTCATGATATCTTTCGTCGGAATGTTATTACAGTTAGACATATCTTATGACAAGTTCATCCGGACAACCGATTCCAAGCATGAAGCTATTGTGAAGGAATTTTACTCTAAAGTTCTAGCGAGTGGTGACATTTACCGGGCTGACTATGAAGGACTCTATTGCGTCAATTGTGAGGAGTACAAGGTGGTACCAGATAATTAACATTTTAGTACTTTGATTTAGATATCTTACTTGTCAACCCACCCAAACTATGTAGTCTTTAATCGGATGGGAAAAGGAATCACTCATTAAGCCATTCGTACTGTCTGTAGGATGAGAAAGAGTTACTGGATAACAACTGTTGTCCCATGCACCTAAAGCCATGTGTGGAAAGGAAGGAAGACAACTACTTTTTCGCGCTATCAAAGTATCAAAAGCCATTGGAAGAGACTTTGCTGCAAAACCCGGGTTTCGTGCAGCCATCCTTTCGTCTGAATGAGGTAATAGTTGACTCTCTTTTGGTCAAATCAAAAATATTATTATATATTGTTTTATGCCCCAACCTAGAGTCCTAGTATTATTAGTTGGAATGCTAAAAATCCTTGTATGTGTAGAAAGTTCATTCTTTGTTTATTTCTTCCTATCTGATGAGCTAAATTTCTCGCAGTGTGTGATCGCTAACATATACACTTTTTTAGGTACAAGGTTGGATTAAAAGTGGCTTGAGAGATTTCTCTATTTCTCGTGCAGCAGTAGATTGGGGCATAAATGTTCCTGAGGACACCAGTCAAACTATATATGTCTGGTTTGATGCCTTACTTGGGTATTTAGTTCTCTCTCTCTCTCTCTCTCTATATATATATATATATATATATATATCAGCCTGTCTCACTATCTGTCTCTTTCTTATGTTTCTTATGCAGTTATATTTCTGCACTATCAAAGGACAAAGAACATCTTGGTTTACAGTCTGCAGTTTCCTCTGGTTGGCCAGCATCGCTACACTTGATTGGCAAGGTATTCTTGATTCTAGATTATAGGATCTTCTTCTTTTCTTTTCTTTTTTTTAATTTGTTTTTTAATTTTTTAATTTTTATTTAAATAAATGACTAGTGTTTCTTTCAATTTTTGCTTCATGTGATCTAAAAGCATTGGCGTACTGATGAATTTAATTTTTGACGGTTGGTTCTATAATCTTGTTTGTGAAATTGTGTCCGAACCCACTGTTATGTAAGTTAATTTAACAAATATGATATTTTCACTTTGGCATCTTGTGCAGGATATATTGCGTTTTCATGCTGTTTATTGGCCGGCGATGTTAATGTCTGCTGGACTAAGCCTTCCAAAGATGGTGTTTGGCCATGGATTTTTGACCAAGGTATCTGAGTCTGGTGGATATTCATATTGAATTTTTTATTACGGAGTTTTAATTTATAACCTTACTAATCGAATATAATAATAAATAATTTGTAACCTTATACAGTATCTGGCTTTCCATGTACTAAGACTTTCTATTCGCATTTAGTGGTATACAAGTATACCTCCCTAAGGCTTTACTTGTTTTTTAAGTTTTTGGTGGCGCTAATTTCAAAAGGCGAGAAAGCTTATTTACAGATTGTCTTATGAATTATAGATATAGTTGCAACTATAACATGTAACATATTGTTGATGTGGAAACGTTAAAATTTATATGATTTTTTTTTTGTCTCTGTTAATTTAGTATCCTTTTGAAAGTCATTTTGAAAAAATGAGTTTGCTATCAGACAATATTTATTTTCCGCCAGTGATAGTATAATTTGTAAAGCCTTACTGAGAATAGAGAATGTGAGTGCGTAATTTAATTACTTCTCACATACCTATTTTCATTTTATGCAGCAATGTTTTCTTTATTTTTACAATTATAGGATGGTATGAAGATGGGAAAGTCTTTAGGGAATACGATTGAACCAAATGATTTAGTGCATAAATTTGGGCCCGATGCAGTCAGGTACTTTTTTCTTAGGGATGTTGAATTCGGGAGCGATGGGGATTACTCAGAAGAGCGTTTCATCAATATCGTTAATGCAAATCTTGCCAATACAATTGGTATGTCTATATTGTCTCTACATATTGAGAATAAGGCATAGGATTATTAAGCTGAGATGAGGTGCACAGTAAGTTTGATGTGAGTTACTTGTGCAGGAAATCTTCTTAACCGTACACTTGGGCTTCTGAGAAAGAATTGCCAATCAACTTTGCCAGTTGATTCAATTGTTGCAGCTGAAGGAAATACATTCAAGGACAGTGTAGAGAATTTGGTAATGCCTACATAAATAGATGGGCACAATTGTAGGCCCTAGGTACTTGCATTTGACAATTATGCCCTCTTGAATCCTGTCTTTAGTTTATTGGGACTTCAAAGTTGTAGGTGGATAAGGCACGGATTGAGTATGAAAACCTCTCACTATCATCTGCTTGTGAGGCTGTACTAGAGATTGGTAATGCTGGGAATTTGTACATCAACGAACATGCACCATGGTCTCTACTTAAACAAGGAGGTGAAGCTTTTGAAACTGCTGTAAAGGTATGGTCTTTTAAATCTTATATAGAATCTCTTAGACAGTTTGTTGGATCTAGAAAAGTCATCAAAATTCAAATCAACCTCAAATTTTCAGTTTAGGTAGTCCTGATCATTATGATCACTGAGAAATTGTCAAAAGAAATTAACTGAATCATGATCGGTAACAGTTGGTATGTATCGAAAGATTTGATTGTCCTTAAAATAAAAAATGAGTTGCCCATTCATGCCACTTAAATTAACTTTTTATTGGTAATTGAGATCAGTATTAGTTGAATAAAATAATACACATTTTACATTGAGCATCTCCTCAGGTTATATTACAGCCGTTCCAAAAAAAAGTCCCGTTTGCAAACTTTTTTAGGATATATTTTTATCCCATGACTACCACTATGTATAATGTGACTTTTTGTGGAACAGATTTTTTCTTTGTATCGGGGATACTTCAAAGTCATTTAAAAATTACTCGTATCTTCTCCATAATTTTGACTAGAATATACTCTCCTTAATGCTGATAACAGTGATGATAATGTTGCACTTCCAATCGCTCAAGTTGTTATTTGATTTGGATCAGGACCTTGTTATCATATTGGAAGCAATGAGGATTATAGCGATTGCTTTGTCTCCAATTACACCAAACCTATGTTTGAGAATATACCAACAGCTTGGCTACACAGAGGACCAGTTCAATGCCGCTACCTGGGTTAGTCTCGGATTCGGATTTGACAAAGTTAACAATGATCAATCCATCTGTCAAGCAAATATGCGATATGTTGCATTTTTACCACAGAAAGTTGCATTGTTGACAAAGTCATTAGTATGCAACTCTTTGTTCTACGGATGCAACATTTTCCTATAACTTGGCAAATGTGTTGACCATTTTTAACTTCACTGTATCTGAATTAGTTAGTCCTTTGATAGACATATTTTTTTCCCCATGTATATTTTTGTTTTTGCATCTTATTAGATGTAAATGACCTCGTTTCAGAGTGAGACCAAGTGGGGTGGGCTCAAGGGTGGTCAGATCATGGCTCAACCAAAACCCATCTTCGCTAGGATCGAAACACCCAAGGAAGAGGAAGATGGAAATGAAGTGGTGGCTAAGAAAGTCTCTAAAAAGAAAGAAAAGATACCTCAGACTCAGTGTAGCACAACTGAGTAAGTGAATTACCTTTTGATTATGGCGAGCATATTTTGCTACACTCATCTTACAGAGGTTGTCACCTTTATTATCATTGATATAATTATCATAAAACAACCATATCCTTATTTTGTTTTCAGTTTGTATATATATGTTTTTTACACTTTTAGGTTGGGATTAGGTTAATGACATGATTATTAAGATTATTATGTTTGTAGAGCTGGCTGTCCTTTTATACTTTCCGAAAAAGGGAAAAAAGGAATATTTTTTTTGAATTTTAACGGCCAATTTGGTAAACTCTAATATTTAATATGGAAAATAAAACGTGTAAATGAGTAATTTGGATAGAGTGCAGGATTTAAATTTGACAAATTCGTGTGAATTTGAAAATTAAAATTTTGAATTTTTTTTATTTTTTTTATTTTTTTTTTTTTGGGAGAACGGATGAAGTATTTTTTTATAAGATGAGACATTTGAAGATTCTTATTAAAAATTTAAATGCTCCATATGTGATTGGTTGCCATAAGACAAGGGTGAAGGCCAGGAGTTAATACCTGTCATATGAATCCTTTAACGTGGCAGGTAGGACAGGATACCTGTGATGGAGTTGGTACTACTAGCGCATTTAATACGATTTAATCAAATATTACCCTTGTACCGTATTTACTGATTAATTTGTTGATACATCAAAATTATAGTTTTTTTAACTTTAAAATTATAGTTTTTTTAGTATTTAGTTTAATAAAAGTGGCATATTGAGATTGTGCTGTCAAATTTGGTTGAAAATTAACTCTTTTTAAGGATTTTTTTTTTAAATTTTATTTTTATAAATGTGATTCTTTTTATAAGACAGAGTAACTACACTTTGTCCATTCTGTTTTTTTCAAATAAAGACCTCTTTCTGTCTTCTCGGGCAGTGGATTTGCCAACTCTATTGCTCTGGTTCTCTTAACATGATTAGATGGGCGAATGGTAATAATCCTTTATATGCAGCTAGTGGAAAAAGAGGGTAGGAGTCAAAATCTTTTGTACGTAACCTATTTAACTTATATTACTGTTACAAAATTCTTATTAGCTATCATTATTACTTATTAGTTCGTGTACTTAAAACACTGTAATCCATTGTCAAAATCGTATGACGCAATAATACGTATTGTACTATTCGATACGGGTCTCAAAATTCGGTTCAATCATGAATACTTTCAAGAACTAGTCCAATACTCTTTAAAT
>JAUMHB010043787.1:0-10540 GCA_032359685.1 Pittosporum tobira
GCGAGACCTCGAGAGGAAAGGGCAAGGTAGAGTACTACTAGGCTATTCCCGGATTTTGTTCCAGCTTGAGTACTGTATTAAGAATCTTATGCAACTACTGTTCGTTTTCCCTGTTATTTGTAAAGACTTATAATTATTAATTTAATTACGTTTCTGCTGTGTAATTCGTTGTGAGATCGATCCTTGTAAGTATAACATGGTGAGTTGGCCTAATATTGGCTACTCAATGCTTGAGATGATATCTGACGACCAGATTTCCACGTGGATTTGGAGATGGAAATTTGGGGGCGTCACATATATGTCTTGACATACCATTACAAACCTTAAGATAAGTAATAATTCTTGTTGATTCACTATCACAATTTATAATTATTGGAGATGTCTCTAAAAGAAGATTCATCAAACATTTTGTTTCCTTACCACAACCGTTAAGGGCATTGAATTCTGATTCCATTATAGAATGAGCAATACATGTCTGTTTCTTTGATTTCCAAAAAATTGTAGCACCTCCTAGAGTGAAAACTCATCAACTAGTTGATAAAAAAAAATATACATTTGAATTCCAACTAGTATCACAATATCATTCAAAAATAGTAGGATATCCAGTATAATGTAGACCATAATCTACGATTTTTCTCAAATAACCGAATACTCTTGAGATGACATTCAAATGTTCATTACTCGGACAATTTGTGTAGCGACTAAGTTGTCCTACAACATAAGCTATGTCCGACCTAGTGCAATGCATGACATACATGAGACTGCCAATCACACTAGCATACTTTAATTAAGATATAACTCTACCTTTACTTTGAACTAGCTTGATACTAGAGTCAAATGGTGTGGATGCTTCTCTATTACCAAGATTGTTATATTTATCAAGTAACTTCTTAATATAATGAGACTGTGAAAGAATTAAGGAATTCTCCTTTTTTATTATCTTACTTCTCAAGATAACATCAATCCTGCCTAAATCTTTCATAGCAAAAGTAGATGATAATAAACTTTTAACATTGTTAATAATATGTATATCATTACCAAATATAAGCATATCATCAACATATAAACAAATAATAACACATTTATTATTAACAAATCTAGTATAAATACATTTATCAAATTCATTAAGTTTGAAACCATTTGACACTATTACACTTTCAAACTTTTCATTCCACTGTTTAAGAGCTTGCTACAAGCCATATAAAGATTTAAGTAACCTACAAACTTTTTGTTATTGACCTTTTAAGACAAATCCTTCAGGTTGTTCCATATATATTTTTTCTTTTAAATCTCCATTCAAGAATGTCGTTTTCACATCCATTTTGTGAACTTCTAAATGAAAAATAATAGCTAGAGAAATTAATATTCTAATGGTTAATAATCTAGCATCTGGGGCGTAGGTATCAAAAAAGTCTATTACTTATTTTTGTCTATATCAATTTGATGCATTTGAATAACTATATTATGAAATTCATGAACTTGGTCAAGAATAAGCACACCGTCAACCATTTTGAAGTCTAAGTACTTGTTTACCAAGAAATTTTTCTTGTCATAATCTTTAGTTTGGTATTTTACCTCAAGTTAATCCCATAATTGTTTTGAAATATCAACATGTTGATACACATCAAAAATATTATCTGCCGATACGTTGAGAATATGTCATTTGTATAAATAATCATTACTTTCTCAATTCTAAGGTCGCATTGCAACTTCAAATGCTTCACTTTCTTCATCTTCCAATGGATATGATTTTGAGATTGTGAGAACATATACCACATTCAAAGTAATAAGATGAAAATGTATATTTGTTTTCCATCGTTTGAAGTTTGCTCCATTAAAGGCTTATAACTTGACCAACTTGTTGGTTATATCGATTGTTGTAGAATTTAATGTCATTGTTAAAACAAGAATATTGATTTAAAATTATTGGTGTATAATTTAAATAATGATGACATTATATAAAATAATAAACTAGTAGGTTGAGACACATAATCGCTATCTTCAAATAAATATTTGCTCTTACCATGTTGTAATAGAGATGTATGCGATTTGCTTAAAGGATACAACAAGTTCACTGATGTATTTATAATTTGTTACTTTACACTAACGGAGAATTACCTCCCGAATACTTTGATCTTTTTAAGTACTGGAGTAGAAAATTATTTGTGAGAGAGAGAAGAGAAATAAAACTCACATATTGCTCTTGAATTTTGGTGTATGTTAAATGATAAATTGTTGATCTATTTATAGGATTATATGCATTTATTTAAAGAGTCACCTCCATCAAAACAATACAACTCTTCATCTTAATGCATCCATAAAAAGTCACACATATTTATCTTGTTTCTATAACGAAAAGACATGTCTATTCACCAACATATTTTATAATCATCATAACTTATCATACAAAAATTTTTGAATCAAAATAACTTTTAGATTTTATAAATACATAATATATATATATATATATATATATTATAAAATTAAAATATTACTTAAGAATATAACAATTTTTAGGATAAAAAACACAAACCTCAGCACAACACGTGGACACAGCGACAAAACTAAAGTCGACTGCCAGGCATACGTGGAATTACGTCAGCCAATTTGACAAACCTAGTAGGACCCTCGCCGCCGGGCGTTTGACCCACGTTTCTTAGAAACTACTGTACATCTCCAACTTGGGCGGTTGGTCCCACATTAAACAAATGACCCCACCATAATTACATCCTCCTTTTTCCTTCATCTGTCACTCTCCGATTTATAATTTATCCAGTTATTTTAAAATTATATTTTCCGTAAAATCCCATTTTTCCATGGGTATATATAATGGTCGTCAGTGCTCACAAAACTGTCAACTAAACAAGAAAGTTATACATATTAAAAATCCACAGATTTCAACAATGGATACTTCTTTCACTTATTACCCGAATTCAAATTCCGATCACTCTCCGGATTCTTCATTCTGCTCCGGTTGGCACAATCTTTTATTTGACCATAGTGCCCTCCCCTTTAATTTTAATGACTCTGAGGAAATGTTACTATTTGGACTCCTGGCCGACGGAGGTAAGGAAATGGATTCATCCGATGCAAATTCCCATTCCTCGGGTAGAATTAAAGAAGAAAAAGTGACTTCAAGCGCGAAAATCGCGGAAACCAATAAGGAAAAGGCCTATAGAGGGGTACGTCGACGGCCATGGGGAAAATTCGCGGCGGAAATTCGGGATTCCACCAGAAATGGGGTCCGCGTTTGGCTTGGCACGTTTGACGATGCTGAGACCGCGGCGATGGCGTATGATCAAGCAGCATATTCAATGAGGGGGTCCATGGCGGTCCTCAATTTTCCGGTGGAGAGGGTAAAGGAGACACTCAGGGACATGAAATATGGCTGCGAAGAAGGGTGTTCCCCGGTGGTGGCACTAAAGAAGAGGCATTCCATGAGACGAAAATCAGTGATCAGAAAGAATAAGGGTAAAGAAGTAAAATTGGACAAGGTGGTGGTTTTGGAGGATTTAGGAGCAGAATATTTGGAACAACTATTGAGTTCATCTGAATGTGCCAGTGGTGCTTGGTAAATCAGTATTAAACTTAAAGCTGTGTTTAATTTGTTCATCCAATTTTTATTTTTATTTTTTAAAATTTTTTTTTGTAGTAATATATCTTCATTTCATCATTTCTTTTTTCTTTTCTACTTCCCTAGTAAAGTTGTATTGTGGTGGGGCCCAGGGCCCTAGAGTAGCACGTGATAAACAAGTGATATGAGCAGGAGGAGTTTTCACGTGCGGGCCGCGGTCCATGGATATGGCATACTGTTATAGAATAGTCACAAGATTGTCTGCCAGCCGCCTTGTTGGAGTTCTATATTTGGACATATAATAATTAAACCCCATCAGCCTTGTATCACTGAGGGTGTGGTTGGTTTTACTTATTTGAACTAATTATAATTTTTTTAAAAATTATAATTATTTTAGAATTTTGTTTATTTTATTTTATTTAATAAATTATTTTTAGATTGTATAAATTGTTAAAGTATATAATAATTACTTTTAAAAAATTAAGTTTCAGAAACTTATTCAATAATATATTTATAAAAAAATTACACCAAACATAACTAACCACTTATTAAATAATATAATTATTAAATAATGTATAACCTATTTTCAAATAAGTTGTACCAAACAAGCCCTTAAAGTGATTTAGTGTTTAACTATTTAGACTCAATAGAGTATTATGGGATTGTTTGACATAATTTATTTTAAAATAACTTAAAATTTATTTTATAATTAGAATAAATTATAATTTGAAAAAAACTCATTTCAAAAAGTTGATAATATAAGTTATATTTAACCTATAATTTTTCAAAAATTAATAAAAATAATTAATTTTAAGGGAGTTGATTTTTAAAAATAAATTATAATCAATTTCAATAAACAGAAACAAACATAAAATATATGTCTGGACACTAAATTCTTCCTCCGTATTAGAATGATATGATAGTTGTATCTATTCTAAGAAATGAAAAATTTCAAGGCTTTCAACTCAATTTTATAACTATACTACTTTTGTTATTGAAAAAAATAAAAGAATAAATGTTTTTTTTGTTTTTTTGAATCTTATATAGAATATTTAGTTTTTAAATATTTTTTTAAAAAGGAATATCAAAGTGTGTGTGTGTGTGTGTGTATATTCTTTTTGTATATGGTTTTTAATAACCGGTTTTAGCTTTAAATTATTATAGTTTACGAGGATCATTTGATTCGAAGAAATGTACGGGGTGTGGTTTCTCATTTCGATAAAGATGGTAGTGGGTGACTCGTTAGGCAATGATTACATGGACTTATGGAGCAACTAGTAATTAGATATAATTATTTATTAATATATTAAAAAAATTATTATAATATTTTGTTTCATTTTTTTAATATTTATTTATTTTTAATTTAAAATAATTGATATTATGTATATATATTTATAAATAATTTATTTTTTTTTGATAAATATGTTTTTGAATTTATTTTAAGACAAACTATTTAATTTTATTATTATGTAAATAATAATCTATTATAATTTTTCAAATTTGATCGAATTTATATTCATATATATAAACAAATTAGAAGTTATTTATAAATTTTTAAGTTTTTGTTACCCATTTTCTAATTCATGTATAAAAACTTATTAATATACTTAAACATAGATTATAGTATGAAAGATAATAGATATGTTATACATATTTTTATTAATAATAATTTTGTTAATACTATTGATATTTTTTTATTATAGAATGGAAACGGGTGTGTAGAAGAAACAATATATTGATAAAAAAATCCCATTTTGCATTTATATATATATATATATATATATTAGAGGTTTAGATTTAATAATTTGTAATTAAAATATAAGCTAATGATGATTTATTTGACATTTATTATACATGAAAAATAATGGATACATCATAGTTATTTTTATTGCTAATATTTTTTAGCAATAAATTTGTTTTTATATATTTGTTAGATGTTTAGGTTTAATAATTAGTAAATATAGTTAATTGACGATTTCGATAAATGTGTTGATAATAAAAAGTACATATACTTGAAAATAAAGGAAAATCAAATTTACATATCATTAAGCAAAATATACAATATTTAACATTTTGGATTTTATTTCATCATATGAGTTTAGTATAGTGGTAAACTTATTTGTAACCTATCGAAGTGACTTGGGTTCAAATCTTGACAATTACAATTAATTTTTAATATAAAATAAATGTTCGAGTTTACCGAGTCAAGGGGCAAATGTAAGAATCTAATATTTTCAGTATTTTATAAAATTTATAGTGGAGATAAAATAAACTATAGGGTTCGAAGTGCAAATATTTTTGATATAAAATATTAGCGTTGATTTTAGGGAATATTCGTTATCGAACGATACGTTGCACAGTCGACAAAATATTAGTGAATCCTACAACAAAATATTTGTGGACCCCATAAAAGAAAACGTGTGAACCCTATAAAAAAATTGTCGGATAATTATTGAGTCGCTATAAGTCTCAAATAGTCAATATTTACTGATCGATCACTTTTTACTGTACTATTACCCGACAATAATTGTAATAATAATATGAGAAATAGTTTTTATACCTTTTGTTGATAAATAATTTGCTATGATCAATATTTATAGTATTAAATATTTTCTCAATGTTGGAAGCAATAATTATGTAGATAATTGTAGTGTCAATCATATTTAGCGTGTGACATTGGATATATGAAGGTAAATGTGTTATATCATTGATGTAAGATAATAATTGATTTAAAGAGTCGGTAGAAAAATTATTAGTTTTACTGTAACAGATATTTATGATTGGTTAGATGAATTATTTGAATAAAACTTTGAAAGATGTTATATTAGTGGGACACGAATTATAAGTAATGAGTAGCTAATTTTTAGATATTTAGATTGATTAATTAATGGACGTTTGAAAGTAATACTTATTTAAATAAATGTGAAAATTTTGATAAAATATGAGGGGTGAAAATTGTTATAAAATTGAATTCATTCATATATAGAAATGTGTCTGAATCATGTAGAACAGAAATCATAGGGAGATGAAGTGTAAAAGACGTCTGGTGCAGAAAGCTTTTTCGTGAAGAATCGAAATTTTTTTGAGAAGTTTTGAAGTTTGCATAAAATATGAAATAAAGTTTTGGTGTTTAATTATTATTTTCCATAAAGTATGAAATAAAGTTTTGGTTTTATTTTTCATAAAAAATGAAATAAAATTTCAATTTTATTATTATTTTTCGTAAAGCATGAGATGAAATATTAGTATTTTATGATAATGTTACATAAAATATGAGATGAAATTTTAGTATTTTATGATTATTTTGTATAAAGTATAAAAGTAGATATAAATGTATTTTGAAGTTTAGTATAAAATATGAAAATGAGTTTTGGCGTATTAGTATTATTGGACGCAAAAATTACTGATTGATGGATGAGATGAATAAATTTTGAAAAAAGATAAAATTGTAGACATAAAGGTATTTTGGATTTTTTGGGTGAATTATTTTTGGAAAAGTTTCGTAGAAAAATTTGGCAAAATTTTTAGTATAAATAGATGGCTTGAGAAGAAGAATTTTTTTTCACACTTTGCTCAATTCTCTTCATACTATATTAAATGTTTCCTTGATATTACAAAATTCTTGTAAGTATTTCTAGAGTGTTACAAAAATTATTTTTGTAAGAGAATACAAGTGATAGTGTAAAAAACTTTCAGGTTAACTACTCGAATACGCATTAAGGTAAATAGTACCATCATTTTGCTTATGCTGGAAGGAATATCATTTGACATTTACGTTATGCTATTATTTTCTTTTAAATAGAATATTTGAGCATAAACACTTTATTTATCTTTGAAACTCTTAAGATTGAATATTATAATTGACCTTGAACATATGTTGACAATTTGATTATTGAACCATTGTTACTACTTTTAGAGTAACAATAATTCCTAAATTTCTTGATTCTTAACATGTTGATATATGACTACTTTTGTTACATACATTGAAAGTTTGATCTCAGTTATTCAATTGACCATCACATTTCGGATTCAGATTTGATTGTAGTTGCCTTAGCCTGAGTGAAAATGACGTACAAATATTATATTATTGACTCGTGTGGCAGAATTACTAAATTATGAAAATCTTTGGCCAGGGGTAAAGACGAGTAATATAGGATGTATAATATTGATAGCATTTACATATGCGATAAAGTCACATATTTTGTGTGACAGAATTATTAAATTATGATTGTCTTTGGTCGGGGGCAAAAACATCACTACCAGAAAACAAGGCTATAGCTAAGGTCAACAACCGTTTTTATAGACCAAAAGACCATTGCTATATCCAATAGCAACGTCCGCCTTCCGTTTCTACAGAAGGTGTAAGTATTGGTCTGCAACTATAGTATATTTTTCTATTACAATGACGTCGATCCTTGTTGTAGTATTATGTCCACATCAAATATTTGATCAATTACATTGGTTTTTTCCTTAAATAGCTACGAAGACAACGACCATCTCCCACCAAAATTCTGCTCACGTTGAATAAACTTTATGGTAGTTTTCTTATGGTTGTAGTTATTAGACTTCCAAGACTTTTCCCTACGCCATCTGAATTGCAAACAAGTACCAACATTATAAAAATAATAAATAAATAAACCTAGAAGGTATGCCAATGTTCAAATGGTCATGCCTATGGTCACAAAGCCAAATACAAGAGATACATTTTTAAGTAAACGTTCTATAAATTTATACTCAATCAAGTTTGTTCAATTATTTTTCGGGAGATATTCAAGACTCGATACTATTTTCTTCACCATTTTTTTATGTAATTTTTAAAATTATTTTGGCTCTCATTTTTTATTTTGTGGCAATGTAATGTTGTCTGATCTCCATACGAGGTAAGTTTATTTGTAATTAAGCGCTCTTCAGCATATATATTTCATGTAATTTCTTGTATTCAGTTGAGTCACCAAAAGTATAATATAAAATATTAATAAAAAACTGGTTGTTAATTAATATTTATAATTTTTAAGTGCAGACTCTTTTTAATTTAAAATAATAATAATTTCAAAGTAAGAGAATATCAATTTAGGACCCACATTAGACGTGATAGTGCTTACTTGTTCAAATAAGGGAGTACGGTATTATTTGCTTAGTAAAGTGGTAATTCAGAAGAGGAGTAAATTTTGTTAAAAGAATTTACTTTAGTAAGATCAGCAGAGAATCAATTAGCCATCCCAAAATTAGTGGAGCAACACTAAACCAAAACAATTAATACCTCTGTAATAAAAACAATGACCGATAATTTATTATTTTGTCTCACGCAAATTATTAAATCACTAATTTTTTTTTTTCAGGACAACATAAGTATGTCTCATTTATCTTGAAATAGGTGATGAATTTCAAGGTAGCCATGGTGTATAAATCCAGGCCCTTAACACATTATAATGGGTCAGGCCCAAAATATATGTTTCTTCTATAAATACCCTACCGTCTGTATTGCTGGAGGAACCAAAAGTTGCTTCATTGAAATGTTATCAGAGTTATTTTATAATTTTATTAAATCATCTTGGATTAATTAATAATTATATCTATCTTATGATTAATCAAAAGAAATGAGAACCTTATGACTCCAAAAATGGAGCTGAAAGTGTTTGCTTCTTTAGATGGCCCCAAAATTGTTGTAACGTGTAGTAACATTCTTACAAGAATATGAAAAATGTTTTCTCATTTATCTCCTATTTTATGGGGAATATCAGCATTCAGCATGCAGAAACTCACACCAAGCTTGTTCTTATAGTATATAATAGTATTTCATGCATATTACGTGCATGGTTTTTTTTAAAAAAAAAAAAAAAGCAGGACTGATTTAGTTAATTTTTATTACTTGTGGTGAAAGATGAGAAAAGAAAGCATATAAATTTAAATAAAAATTCTCTCCATACTTTTATAATAATGTAACAGTGAAAATAAAATTAGATTTTCTTTTATTGATCTCAAGTTAATGTTAATGCACACGTAACGCATATGTACTTTTGGGACTAGTATATTATAAGACCAGAAATCCCCTTGCTAACCGTTGATGAAGCTATGTTGCATGAGTAAAAATAGAATTTCATATCTCTATCACATATTCTCACATGCTAAAATATAGAAAATTTTATTTGATTTAACTGCCGAAAACTACTGAAGAATTTAATTTTGAATGGAAGAATTTTGGTGAATTACAGCTTCCTATTTTCTCTACTTTAAACTGAAGGATTACATAATGGGAGATCTAATATGAATTACAACACAACAAACTAGAGATTTCTTCTCATGCCACATAAATACTTCTCTCATAATTCTCAGATTTTTTTAATCATCTTTTTATTCAAATTTTCTATTTTTATACAATATGATACGCGTGTGCAGTTAAAATTGTATGTTATAATGGGAGACCATCCTTAAAAAATTACCTTTAGTGAAGTCTTAAAGTAGTGTTTGGAATCTTGCAAATAATAAAATTTGGATTAAACATAAATTCAAATAACTCATTAACTAATTGGGACTTCCACTCATCATTTCTATTTTCTACAATTAATATTTGTTAATGCAACAAATTTTATTTTATTTTTCATACATATAGTGTGTGTGCCAATTAGATTGATATATTATGCCAATAAAGTCTTAACTCAATGGTTTGAATTAAGACTTAAGTCTTGAGATTTCTTACTTGTAATAGGTAATAGGTTCAAGTTTCTCGCACATAGTGCGTAGAGTTATTTTCTCCTTTATTAATTTAAGTGAAGTACTTTTGGCAAAACTGTTTGCTCTCATTTTTTAACTTTGCAAACAAAATAAATTTTAATTTATTAGACAAGAGTACAGTATTAAAAAAGTACACAAAATCCATTATTCATTAAACCTATACGTCTCTCTTCTAACCGTAATTTATCAAATTATTTTATTTTGTAATTACGCACAAAACTATACTAGGGGGGG
>JAUMHB010043809.1:0-15266 GCA_032359685.1 Pittosporum tobira
ACTAGTGGTGTCTCCATTTCCCTTGCACTTCTACCTTTTTATCCCCTCTCTTAAATCTTAAAAGAGCACAATCCATCTCCAATGGCAACCTTTACTCTCAACTTCCTCTCAAACGGTGATAAGAGATACAACTCAAGCTATCAGTTGGTTGTCATTCTTTCTTTGTCCCCATTAAATCAATCAGTTGACCCAAAAAAAAGGAGGCTCAAATAAAATTCTTATTAGTACTGACGAAGCTAAATTGAATAGCATTATATTTCTTTCAAAAGTAGCATAATATTAGCATGTGTCTATGTACGTATTTTGCAACATATTAAGAGTGACAATAACAAATTGCAAGTTCTCATTTTTCAGAGGTGTAGCTGCCGAAAAATGATACTATGATAAGAAGCAAGGTTTCTTCTGTAGGTTAACGAATCCTAGAACTCGATTCACAAATTATTCTAGATTTTCTTAAGGGATTCCTTTATACGATGTCAAATAATAGGAATTGAAAATATCACTAACATTGTATGCTATGCTAATACTATCCAGCAAATTAAGAAATGATTTAAAAAAATTTGTGTATATGTATATATATTTATAATAATTCATTTCTGATAACAGTTTATCCTCCGAATAAACTATGCGATTAGTGTATCACAACAAACGATGACTGTTCACAATTACAGAGACATAAAACCTATAATTTTTACTGTAGGTCCTATTTATATAAATATCCTAGACACCAAATCGGGAATTAAGTGGTTAGAACATAGAAGTGGAGGACATAGCATGACTCAAATATTTAGTTGCTACATTTTGATCTTTGGGGAAATGCAAAATCTCTGCACCCGAATCCTTGATTCTTAGCTATGAACCAATGGCATTACCTTCGCAACCCAAACAAACACAATGACATCGGAAACCTAAAACAAACATTCATAAGAACTCAAATTAAAACATTTATAACAACGGAAACTCAAACCTTCTTTTGAGCCAATTTCTGCAATTTAGGGACTTCATCCATCAAGCGTGCCTTCATTCGACGAATCTCAGCATTCATAGTCACAACGGTAGCCCTGTTTGCCTGCATTGCCACCATCTCCGATTTCTGCAAATTCAAGTCAATCAAAACCACAACAATACATACAAACACATGCATTGACGAATTAGATGAATAGAAAAACCAACCTGGAGAGTGGCTTCGATTTGAGATTCGAAGGAGGCGTAGAGGCGAGCGAAGGCATCGTCGCCGTGGGCGTTGAGTTCGCCCTGTTTTTCGATGTCATATTTTTCGTATTTCTTGCAGATGGCGTCGACTCGGAAGAGAATATCGATGACGGTCATTTTGATTCAATTTGCTTCCGACGGACGGAGGGACGGAAAGTTTTGGGACAGAGAAACTTTCTTCTGTTTTTCTCGCATTGTTTCTCTTTCTGAACTAGAATGAAGGGTGGGTTCACCGTAGAAACCGGTTCGAGCGAGCGAGAGAGAGAGAGTGGCGGGAGCTATAAATAGTAGAGAGAGACGGAGAGCGGAGAGGGGGAAGTCGGGAACTCGTGGTCCCCCGTTTGAAATTGGGAACATTTACCGGACGATAGTGTTGATACGCTTACAAAGTTTTCTCAAAAATATTTCATAAAAATAATTTAATTTTTAATTTTTAATTAAATTAATTATTTTTTAAATATAAATTATTATTAATTTATATATATATATATATATATATATATATAAACAATAAAATTATAATTATTAAAAATTATATTAAATATATTTTTAAATAATTAAAAATTTTAAATTTTAAATTATACTATCAGTTTTTATGAAACTATGACAGTATAATACTGTAATACTCTTTTACTGAGAGTTTTGTAAACATATACAATTTCGAAAATATTGTCAATAAAGAACGAAAAATGATTCATTGACATTTACTCTGTTTGATAAATAAATAAATAAATAAATATATATATATATATATCAAATTGAGTCCAAATCGGCGAACCAAAACAAAGCCCAGAAGCGTGTCTCATACTACATTATTGGTTTCTGACTTTCTGGTATTATCTAAAATTGGAAAGGTCATCACTATCCACATGTTAGTCTCCCAGCTCCCTTATTTTTCAGCTCACCTCATTTAATAATACCATAAAATAATCACTTCGCTCATTTCTCTCTCTCTTCCTCTCTCTCTCTCTCTCTCACACTCCTCGAATTCTCCGCTCTCTGTCGCCATGGCGAGAGGCTCATCTCAATCCCAATCCTCCTCCTCATCCAACACCCGACCCGGTCCCGTCGGCATGGCTCCGCGAGGATCCGCTGCAGCCACCGCGGGCATGCGACGGCGCCGACTCGGCGGATCGTCTAACAGCTCAGCAGCAATCAGCGGCGGAGGAGGAGGAGGCGGGAGCAACGTGCTCAGGTTCTACACCGACGACGCTCCAGGGCTCAAGATAACGCCGACGATCGTGCTCGTGATGAGCGTCTGCTTCATCGGCTTTGTCACCGCGCTCCACGTCTTCGGCAAGCTCTACCGCCGATCTGGCGCTGGTGCTTGATTTTTCTTGTGATCGGATCTCGGTAACTGACCTCGCCGCAAATTTTCATGCTCTGTAAATTTTGTTTGATGCTCTGTGATGCGGAGGATTGTAGTTCCATGAATTTTGTTGTTTTGTTCTTTGCAACTTTGATATATATGAAATTGCTTCATTTCTGTTGGATCTTTTGGGTTGAACGCGGGACAAAATACGCTAACAAATTATGCATACAAACGTAGTAATGACGTGTCGAAATATAAAAAGTGGATTTTTGGATGATATACCAATTAAATTTTACAAAATTAGTGCGTATAGCCTTATTGTACTAATGTTTATGTGCTTTAATAATACCAGTAGGGTATTTACAAGTTCATTATTGAAGGAAAGATTTCAAATTGGATTAGCTAAATGATTTAAGCTGTTAGTTTATTAGATTTAGTCGCTCATTTTCCACAATAAATTTCTCTAGGCAAAGGAGGCTTTACATAATGGAATGTACTTTCTTCTTCTCGAGTATAAGGTAAATGATTCCAAATGGATACCATCAGCAGCGTTGGTTATTTGCATTTTGATGAAATTCTTGTATTCTTGCAATGAAAACTACTTATGTTATTTGTATGTGCTCCTTTTGTCAGTATAAAGCCAACGTACAATGGCTAATGAATAGAAGAGTAGTCTACTTGAACACCCTTAGTTTTGACACTAAAATTCAACAAGTTTTCACATTTTTATGTTAATAGGAAGCAGAAAATGACGAAATAGCCAAGTATTTTTGGGTTGTCTCTCTAGTTTCGTTAATTTGTGGGAGAACACCAATTTATTTTGATAATAGTTTGTGTAGTCATTGTTATGAGGGTATTATGCTATTCTGGAATTTTGAGCCACGCATGGGATTAATATGCAGTCAGGACTTGGAACGACAAAGCAATCTTGATTAACCTCAGTTATTCTTCTTGATGTTATTGGGACTTGGGGAATTTAACTCCTCATAGAGGGATTGTGGTATATGTGCTTATAGACACAAAATACAACGCACCGCAATGCATGCGTGAATTGTTTACAACTTTGACCTTGATATTTGGTTTGGTTCTTTTAGTTTGCCCTGCAAATTCCATTTTAATGATGATCATTGCTTTGTGATAGTAGTGAATATTCATATATTGCGAAGTGTGTTTGAAACTATCGGTGTAGGAGTAGGACTGCTGATTTTTAACTTGGGTATTAGAGTTGTGAATCTTTTTTGGGAACTTTATTTCTTAAATGAGATGATGCAGCCAGCTTGACATAAGAAACCTTTATGCCAGAATTCATCATGTTCCCATAGCACGCTATAGTTGCTTCTCTATGCTTCCATGGCCCGGTAGCATTCTGAAAAATAGCATAAACAGCTTGAACCTGCTCGTGTACTACATCAAAGAAATAATTGATAATGGCTTAATTTGAAAACAACCAAAATCCTCCATGAATATCCAAACGATGCACCATTCTTATGGGATAATGATCATGAATGTGTTTTGAGTATTGCTATATTTTCCGACTCGGTGGCTTTTCGATAGACACAATGGCACTCTATAATTAAATTTAAATTAGAGAGTTTTTTGTTTGTTGTGTGTGTAGGAGTTGGAAAATAAACTATTTTTGATATGTTTTTGCACAAATCTGCAACCACCTAGACTAAAATGTACTTTGACTAAAATCTTGAGGTAAAATATTACACGTTGGGTAATTATATAAATAAGGCTTCATATATAACTTTATAGTTATTCTACTCTTTACTAACTAGTTAATATTTCAATATAGTGGATAAATATTGATGATAGATTAATTATTTTATTCAATTTTATTAGTACATGTATCGCTTTTAAATCGATAATATCTCAAACTCTCCGCATATCACATATTACATTTAAAGTAGATTCACTGCAAGTAGCGCATAAAACATGGATTTGCCACCAATAATCGATTCAACTGTAAGAGGGAATCGAATATGCAATTGGGAACATGATGCCAGTATAGAAAATCCATCATTCAGCCCATAGACTGAACCATGGTCTCTCTGGTAAACAAGTGTCCCCTAGATATAAGATATCATCAGGAAAATTTACACACGTGCAGGGTAAATTTTAGGCAGATTTGCGTTTTCATGGCACATTAGCAATTCCCGATTCTCTTTACTGGTGTGGTGTAGTGGTGTGCCTTGTGTCTTCAACTTGAGAAGTTCAAGGTTGTCAGTTTGTGAGTCTTTTTTTGGGACAACCCGAATCGGGAGGTATCCACAACATAGTCCGTCCTCCTTCACATTATGTTTGTGAGTTACTGTTAGCTCAAAAAAGAAAGAAAAAGAGAAGAAAATCTTATTTTTATTATGTTTATAAATTTTTTTACATTTTAGAAAAGAGAAGAATTGTTAAAAAAAATATGTTATTTTTATTGCCAATTTTTCCTTTCACAATTAGTGTTATTTGCCAAGAAAAGAAAGAAAAAGCTCAAATGAGATCTGCCAAAGAGTATATATTTAATATATAATAGATGGGGAATGAGTATAATAATAATTTTTATCTTTTCTTTTCATCTTTTTAAAATTCACAAACACAACAAAATAAATTGTCAAATTTTTTTGTTATAAACTCACAAATTCAAGAAAATAAAATTTATATGTTTTTCTTTCTTCTTTTTTCTTTTTTTTTCTATACTCCAAAACTTACAAACAGAGTGTCAAGATTTTGATAAGCGACCTTCGCAACAAACTTGTGAGTATTAATTTTCTACAATGCCGTTTGCAATTTTATTACTCTTTTAGTCTCACAAAAATCGACTTAATCTTATTTTTGAGATCACATCGACCATTTTCATAATCTAATTTATTATTTTACTACCATGCATGTACAGTCGATCCCGCCAGCATTTGTGAAGAAGATAACAAGGAAATTACCTTTAGCCCCTATACTCAAAACTGATTACTGTGGAAAATCATGGGCTGTGAGCCTGTGAAGATCAAAGAAGTGGCTCTTAAACACTATTTCATAGGTGGTGGTTGGGTCGATTTCGTCAATTATCACATGTTAGAAGTTGGGGACTTCTTGTTTTCGGGTTAATTGGTGACTCACATGTTAGACCTCAAGCACTTAGATCAATTCACACTGGGTTGTTTTAACTTAGTCAGATGTTTCGAGTTCGAGTATTGGATACGTAGTTGTGTTAAAAATTTAGGAGAAAAAACTTTATCGCGAATATGATTCTACCGGCTCAAAGTGATTGCACACTTAATAGCACCATTTTTGGATGACTAACATGTTAGAAGTAGGGGACCTTCCATGTTGCCATATATGATCCAAGTTACTGCGAAAAGGAGTATCTACATTCATCTCTTTGTAAAAGCATTCTTGGTACTGAAATTTTACAAATCAAAGATTATGACAAGAGCAATACCATTTGAGATCCTCTGTCTCTGTTATTATTAGTATTTTATTTTATTTTTTTTACTTCTTTCTTACAATTGTGCGAAGTATATAAATTATAAGTAATTTTACTTGAGTTTAGAGAATCCTTGAAATAATGTGATGAAGAATATAGAAATAACGACCGAAGCCGAGGAAGATGAGCCAGAAGCACTGGCAGAGCCAGCATTCGAGGTCATCGGGGGCGCTATGATATTTATAAATTAAATAATAAAATAAGATAATTAATTAAAATATATTTTCAAGCTCAAAATAAGTACATCAAATTTAATTTTTATGCTATTTGATAGGAAAATTGGTAATTAGATTTAAGTCAAGTAGTATTAACAGCCAATAATTAGTAAGTAACAATCTATAATTAATTAATAAATATCAATGAAGTCGTATGATATACTCCACTTGCGACTTTTTGTGAGAATAATCCAACATAAGAGACAAAAAGGGAAATAAATGAGAGTATTCTTTTAAGAAAAATTCAATTATATAAATAAATTTACAGTCACTTTTCTTTAATAATATACTAGCTACTACATAGAAGTACAAGACTCCTCCTAAGGATTTCGGTAGGGGCAACTACCTTCACTGGCCTCTAAGTAAATCCGCCATTAGCCAGAAGCGTACCATTGTCCCAAAACAGAGGATTCATTCTTTTTCACTCTTCTAACATAAACATACAAGAACTATCTGGTGAGTAAATTAATCTTTTCGTCTCAGTTTAAAGACTTAAAATACATCCTATGGTTTACCTCAATACAGGTAAAACCCCAATAAAAAAAAAAAGTGTTAACACTTTGATCCTTGACATTTCAATATTTTCACAACTAGAACCTTTCAATCACCGACCAGAAAATAGAATTGTCTGAAATGAAACTATTGTAGTATTATGTATTTCTACATTAATTCTTAAGTCACGACCACCTGTATGGAACAACAATAGGGTGGAAACAATTTTGTGAGAGTAAATAATTTGAGACAAAGGGACAAATGTGTTTTCAAGTTTATTAGAAGTGAAGGAGGAAATTTGATTTTCAAGTTCAGGTGATCAGAAGAATAGAGGAAGAGGAAGGCCACCTAAGAGCAGCTGCCTTCAACCATAATTTTTATTTTTATTTTGCTTTTTTTCCAGCTCAACCTTGTTTGGGAATTTTGTACATATTATTTATTGCTCTTTCTTGTTATACAGTATGTTGTTATTTAACTTGTAGCATGAATTAATTCACTATCTTTATTATGTATAAGTCTTAACTCTTAAACCATTTAGATGGCTGGAGCTAAATATATAAATAAGCCGAGTAGAGTTGAGTATTGACTTACTTAGATTTAGTTTGTATATTTTATTTAATTGAAAATAAAATTTGTTTTAAACTCTTTTAAGCATCGACTCGAGCATGAGTGCTGGCGACTAATTCGGAATAGTTTTTTGTTGAAATGTTCAATTTAAAATCGATTAATAATAATTATTAAAAAGGTCTTTCAAATATATATGTTGACTTACATTATTTTAAGTCAGAATTCGATCTAGGCAAGTTAACAGTTCAGTTCATTTTATGGCATTGAAAAGTTTTGGTATACCTTATTTTAGAATAGTTTATAGGTTATTTGTTGATTATAATTTTTTTTTTTGAGCTAAAAAAAATATTTATTGACTAATTTTTTAAAGTAAATCAATAGAATTGGTATACTTAACCTATAAAAAATTTTAAATTATTTTTTAAAAATAATTTTAAAAGAGTTTACTTTTGAAAATAAGTTATAATCACTAATAATCAATGAAACCAAACAGGGAGTAAGTGCATGTTTGGTATGGGGCTTAAGCTGTGGTTTAGATGGTTTGAAGTCCAAACTTAGACAACTGACTTGTTTAGTTGCCAAACTGAGTTTAAAACATGATCATGGGCCCACTAAAAAAAGCTCGTTCACAGCTTAATCTAAACTTCACCATTTTTCTCTTGTTCAGTGAACACAGATCTTTTCTATCTCGCGTATGTCTCTTATGCCCTTGTTGTGTTCCTCCCGCCAGTCTTCTTCTCCCGCCTCTTCTTCGCGCCTTCTCTCTTGTTTTCTCCTCTCGCCAAAGTAAGTCACCTAATATCTTCTCCTATTTCTTCTTCTTATTTTTCACTTGGTATCTTTTCACAATTGGTATATATTCAGTTGTGCTCTAGGGTCTCCTCTAGGTTTACAATCAATTCCTTTATCAAATCTATTTGATAATCAAAGATGGTTAAAAGTCCAACAACGATTTGATAATCTGAAGAAACGTAAAAATCCTAGATCGTTTACTGTGCAAGGTATGACTTTAAATAAGAGTGAAATTGTGTGTAATTCATGATTAGCACCATTGTTTCATCAATTGAATGTTGCTTGAATGAGACAATATTGAACTAGTGCTTAGGGTTCTGTAATTTTTGTGCTTGAAACATGGCCTCTCTTTGTTTATGTGTTTCAAATTTGTTCTTCCTGATTACCTTTTTGTTTTAGTTCAGGTGGTTACAAGGTAAATAGGTTGTCAATTTTTTCTTCTTCATTTTTAACTGAATGTTTAAGGTGTTGCACGTTTTGATCATCATGGTATGTATAATGGATATTTTGAGTTCCGATTGAAAATTCAGTGTATTTTGGGCTAATATATGAATTTGGTTTATTTTTTAATCTTTGTTTCTTAGTTCTGCATGTAAAATTTTCAATAAGATTTTTTTTTTTTTTTTTTTTGATTTTTTTTCTAGCAGTAAAGGTTTGAACTTTAGAGACTAGAGCATTTTCCCTTTTATTTTTTTTATTTTTTTTTATTTTAGATGACTATTTTCGTGTAAAGGACAGAGTACATAATAATTTGCCATTTACCATTAATGTAGGAAAACTGTTGTTGGAAATTTGTGATAATTCTAGTGATTTCAACCAATCCCCTAAGGCCCTAAACTTTTTTGAAGTCTAAACTAATTAGTATATACAAACTGGTGTTGTATCTGCTGTATATGGTGTAGGTTAGGCATACTTGAAACTTGCAAAATGTAATGCAAACAGAATAGTTCTTGGTAAATTTCAAAATATTTCTCCCACTCAACTGAGATTTGGTTGAAATGGATTCAATCCGTTTTGCAAAGGCCAAAAATTCAATTACGACAACAGTCCATATTTTCTGTTGTCTGTAGTTTGTAAGTTTTGTACATTAGCTGAAATATCACTGGGAATTTAATTCTTGGAAGTTGTTAATGTCTTCTTGTGATTGTCAACTTGTTAACAGCTTCTTGTGACTGCTCTAAGTTCTATTTATATACATGTGCAGGCAATGTATTCAAATGGGGATGACATTCTAGATGAAAATGATGAATAGAACGAGAAAAAGAAGAGGAGGAGGAGGAGTTTGATAGGATTATGACTGTTTGTGTTGGACAATCGTTAGTATTATTCGAATCAAATATAAGTACTCAAATATTTTTGCAAGTATGAAAATGTATTGATCATGATTAAGACTTCATGTTTATTAATGCGAGTTATTTATTAATTTTCTTTCATTAAGCCAATATATATGTATATGATTATCTAATTATTTATAATTTAATTAATTTATTTTTGAAAAAATTATAACGTGAATAACATGGAGTAAAAGTTTTTATATAACTCTGTGTCTTTTTTAGTCATTTACATCATTTCAGTTGCAACCGTTAAAATTACTACCAAACAAAAATTTAACTTAAGTTATACAAGCTGATAGTAACCAAACAAAATCTTAACTTTTTAAATTCAATTTCAATAATATTTAATTTCAATTGCTTTAACTATTTAAATTTTTAACAAACGAGGCCCAAGTCACCGCTTTATTGAGTGAAGGGACTAAACCTGCAAAACTAGTAAGTACAGGACCATAAAAAAAATAATAAATAACTGAAGCTTTGATTATTCAAAATTAAAGTGGGCCTTCAGAAGTGGCCCATTAGGAGCGTGAGTGTCTAGTTTAACAACACGTTATCGGGTCCGAACCTGTTCCCGCTTCTTCTCGTTTCAAAAAACCGCTCCTCTCTGTGTCTCCTTTTTCACTTACCTGTACAAGATTGGAGTAAACATAACTGAAATCACTTTCCCTTAAGCGCCCCGGGCCTTCTACAATGGATGCTCATCCCACTCCATTTCCAGGTACCCATTCTATCTTTTGTTTCACACGTGTTCTATTTTTGTAGTTTTATTTTCATTTTTTCATAACTAATCATACAACTTATTTTGCAACAAAAGCTAAGTTTCAGCCTGTAAAATCGAAATATAACCGGAAAATCACTGATCCAGCATCGAAAACCAATGCCAAGGATCCATCAACACAGAGGTAAATTTCGCTATGGTTAATACAATTGTGAAAATATTTAACTCTATTTGAAAAATAATACTCCCCTTAGTTACAAAAGTAATTTTTTTAAACTCAAATAAATTTATATTAATTTAAATAAAAAATATTAAAAATTAATATTTAAAAGTTAATAATATTTTTATATTTTTGAAAAGGATGTAGTATTAGGTTTGCAGTTGATTGAAACTAGACAATTTCTCGTTTTTCCTCTCTTCATGGTAAAATGAATTCTTTAAGTCCTCTGTTTCAGGCAAAAGAGAAGCTTTGGTACCACTAGAAATCCAAATCTCCCTACAAAGTCTGCAATCGAAAAGCCTATAACAAAACCCTCTTCTGGGGTTCCCAAGAAACAGCCCAAATCGATACAACCAACAAAAATATCAACAGATCTTGCACCGATTCCAGTAACAGAGCCCACCGAGAAATCCCCTGACATAAACAAAGCAAAGCCTAAGAAGAAAAGTGTGTGTTTCCAAGAAAATGTTGGGGGAAATGTTGGAAAGAATTCAAGTGAAAGGAAGATTGCTGAGCCTAAAACGCCCGTGAGATCGCCTTCTTTGGCTAAGAATGGGGGCTTCGGCACGCCTTACCTTAGCGCAGAGAGGTGCAGCAATTGCCGGTTTGATAGGCTTGAGACTTCTTCTTATTGGTTTTGTCAGATCAAATTGGCAGAGTCCGTGGGGAAGCATTTCGTTTCGGCTGCTTTCTTTCAACTGGCATTTGAATCCAATGCTGAGGTTTTTAGTCTAACTACCAGCATTTTTCGATTATATATTTCTTCATCCTTAGTTAATGGATTTCAATTTGCATAATTTAAAGGATATGCGCCAAAAATGTTTTTTTTTTTTAGTAGTTTATGCGAGATACCCAATTTTCAATTTTTTGTTACTTTTATTTAACAGTGATTTTCCAAAATTACCTAACAAATTACTTAGCGAAGAGAAATGGAGAAATTCCTTCACATGGTCACGCTCCATATTTGTGTTTTAATTTGTTCGCAATAATTTCTCCTCTTATTTATGCTTGTTCAGAGCTGTGGACTCGACTGTTATATCTTATGTGGTTGCACAAAACTTATTCCGAATGCAGCAAATACACGATCATATCTTTGGTGTGGTGAGTTTGGAGCTCCAAACATATTGAACCTACCACTCCAAAAGTTGTTAAACGCCTAGAACTTTATGACCCTGACAATTTATTTGTTTTCCTTTTTGTTTAGTTAATTTCTCCTTAGCAAGAAGTGTAATACAGTTTAAATTGTGGCATTGACAATTTTGAACGTCAATTAGGACTAAACTTTGTTTGCAGTAATCTGATGTGGGGGAGCCACATTGTCCTGTATTCAATCCTTAAGTTCTTAACAGATTATTTTCTTTGAATTGGGAATTCTTTATTAATTACAAACTGGCTTAGAGATACTTCCATTGAATTTGTTTGTGAATTGCATTCAGTACTTAAGTTTAATATTTTCCTGTTTTAGCCGATTAGCAACCTTCGTGTTGAGCTAAAGAGGTATTTGGCGCGGCACGCTTGCTTGTATGCCGAGACCACGTGGATAGATACTTCTCGTATCTATGGTTTACTCAAAGATGATGAAATCAAAGCAACTGAGGTTGATTCAGGGTCTAGTAAAGCCGGTAAAACTGGTACCACCGGGAAAATTCATGACCAAGAAGAACTGAAAGAAGAAGCTATTGAGGAACCCCAGGCAAAAGGGATACCATCTGTGCGAAAGTAACATTGTGTGATTTCTGTAATGAAAGAAAACGAGAAGTGTATTTTGATGATTTTATTAGGGTACTTAAAAACTAATGAAATGGTGTTGATTGAATGGTTGCTGAATCCTGTTTTTGTGTTACTCGTACTTTTCTCTTTGCTTTTCAATTTTTCTTTTTTAATTTTCGCAAAAGATTTATTTGATTTCTTTACTCATCAAAAGAACAATAAGATGGAAAAAGTGGTAGTAAGGGGGGGCATTCCGAGAATTGAACTCGGGACCTCTCGCACCCTAAGCGAGAATCATACCACTAGACCAAATGCCCACTTGTTGTTTTTTAGGGAAAAAACCAAAAAACTAAAGATATTTATTCATCAGAAAAGACTGAGCAGCGTTCCTCATGAACTATAGCTAGAACACGAAATTTGAGTAATGTCCTTGGCTCCTAACAGTCTCAAACGCGGGCCTTCTTATGGATGAGTGCCAAACCTTGCTGTCAGTCACTGGTTAGCGCAGCCCAATAGCCCACTTCTTCATGGTACTTCATTTCTCTGTCATTTCACTATTCATTCCAAAAATATCAAGAAACAAAGTACACACTAATAATAAGAAAAACTTGCTAGAGGAAGATACCATCCCCCAGCACAGAGTGTACACCGTGTACATTAGGCTGGTTGTAATATTGTTCACATTTATCGCGACTTTAAAACTAGAGCACGAAGTTGTATTGTTAGCCTAATGGTAAATGCGTCATCCGCTTGGTCAAGATATCAGAATTCAAACTTTATTCTTCCTGTCTCTCATAAAATTTGAATGAAATGTTATTTTTTTTATAATAGAAGAAAGAAAGAATTAGGGTGCTACCCTAGTACCCAAAATACCAATATCAAAACACAAAGGAGATTAATAAGAGGGATATTAAGAAAAAGAATATGGTGAATGGCACCATATCCTCAAGTAACTAGTGTAAGCCTCCTCTATTCTACCTACATTAATTTCTAAGAATTTACTCCCCAAAAACATGTTAAATTATTTATTTATTTTACTCAAAACCAATAAATTTATAGGATATTGGACATCGATCTTATGGAGGGACTATATATCAAAATTTAATTCCAAGTAAACATTGGAAAAACAATAAAATTTAGAAGATCCGTTACTCAAGACACTAAATTCTATTTAGAGACTAATAAAATTAGTGATTTCTATTTCTGTGTGATCTATTTCTTCGATCGCGTCAGAGTTCATCTTCGCGAGCCTCAGAAGACTCCCTGTGGCCAAAATTGCCCTAGGGTTTATATCATGCAAAGACCTCGCATAAAGACTCCTACATGCACTGCACGCAGCTTCATACAACTCATTGTTCTTGTTTGGACCCATTAAACAATGTCCTAAAATCCTTAAAATTGGTTGCAGAAGTTCCCATGGTAAAGGAATCCTCCCTGATTCTTTCTGAGAAGATTCTTGTGGTACTATCACTTCTGCATTTATATCGGTTTTCTCCACATTCCCAATCACTTCTTTCGATTCTTTCTCCCCTCTATCTTGTTCAACATTGTCGTGCTTGAGCTGTTTCTCTTCGCTTTTCGTTGATTCATCATTTCCACTTGCTTCATTTTCCTTGGCTCCATTTTTCTCGACATCATTTCCAGTCGTTTTGTTTTCCTTAGCTTCATCTTCCCCAACTTCATTTTCTATACAAATTTCCCCATATTCGCCTGCCCAAATAACACAAAATTCACAGAAGGCAATCTTTGAATCAACAGGCATTTCATTTATCTTGCTATAGTACAACTCCAGCGCAACCCCAACAATTCGTGCTCTGCATCATAAATAAATCATGTCAATATAAATTAAAAAATTAAGTTCTGTGTTTGGTTGCCATTTATATTATACCAAAAAAAATCACTTTAGATAATATAAGTAACGTAAACTGAAGATTACACATAAAAATGCATCAATTTCTAGTCATGCATGTACATATCATGTCATAGGTTACCTTCGGGTTGACCGAACAGCTCCATAAGGCTCTAAACTTGGAGAAATCACAGCTAAATTCAGCTCAGTCGAATTATTCTTGGCAGAAAGTTTAGTTTCATGATAAATACTGGAATGCGAAAGATCAGGAATGTTAACCGTGATCGCCTGACCATTACGGAAATTAGTTTCATGTCCATATAGTGCCAATAAAACCGCTTCAAACCCGGCTAACGGTTTACGGAGGGCGACCCGGGAGAGGTAAACGCCGGCAATGTTGGGCAGGAATTTCAGGACAACCAGTTGGAGGTCTGGCTTGGCGGACTGGAAGGTGTCGTAGAGCCATCGGCAGAGGTGGTTGTCTCCGGCGCCGGAGTTTGGTTGGCGGAGGAGGTCTGTGATTTGGGCGGAAGTTTCGGGGTTGTGGAGGAGGGATTGAGAGGGATTTTCTGAACCGAGGAGGGAGTAGGGGAAAGAAGGGAGGATGGAGGAGAGAGATTTGATGGCAGATTGGCCTTCGGAGAATGAGTCCGACCAGGTTATGTGGGCGCTGGTTCGAGTGCCGGGTTCTGCCATGTTTGGGGGATTGAAGATGGAAAAAAGGATGGGATTTTGAATGAGTTTCTTTTGCTTGCAGTTGTGAGACGAGAGAAGCGAGGAGAGAAAAATGGATCTACAATTTGCTTCCAAAAATAGAAAGGATGGATGACACTAAAAGAAAAACTAAAGGTAAAATTCGTATTTTTCTTTCTTTTTTTTTTTTTTTTTTTTTTTTTTTTTTATAAAAAATAATAAAAAATAATAATAATAATAAAAAACTAAATATCTTTCAATTACTTTAATTATATTACTCGGATTGGATTCGGTTAATTTAAAAAATCCCTTTGATTCAATTATATAAAAAAACGTACGTGTTTCATTTACATATAAATTATTAGTTGGATATCAGTAGACTCTCTTCGTAAAGATAAATATGTTTATGTATGATTATTCAAAAATAGAAGAGACATATTAGATCAAGTTATTTTTCAGAGAAAGCTAAATGACGTCTCCAAAAAGTGTATGAACGGAAAAAGCAAGGCAAATAATAATATTTTATTATTATTAAACAATCTTAAATTCGAGTCTCTCAACGCAATGTATAGAGTTATTATCTTTTTTATTTATTAAGTGTAGTTTAGGATTATCTTGTCTATTATATAGGTTTAATTATTAATGGTACGGAGTCTTGCATTCCTTATTATGTAAGATTT
>JAUMHB010043820.1:0-17986 GCA_032359685.1 Pittosporum tobira
TGTAAGACATGGATTTAATAATAAATTGGCAACCCAAGTCGGGGTGTGGATGCCCAGATTTGGGGGTGTCACATAATGAGTGTGTAAATGACACAAATAAATATAAAATAAGAAGAATAACAAGTATCCCTATAAGAGACACATAATTGTAGAGAGTATTTAAATAAATAAATAAACAAAAGACTAAAGCTTAAGTCCAATGTAAAATTTAAAGGTTGTATAATGGATAATGTTTGATGCATAATTTGAAAATAAATAAATCTACGTATACATCTCAATTTATTCCCAACCCCTATAAACGATAAATGAGTATGTCGTTTGAGTCAAAGTTTTGATTTCTTTCATCTTATGCAAATTTTCCTCTTCACTTTATTCAAAATTAACCAATTACCTTTTTAAAAAGAAGAAAACAAAAAAAAAAAACAACAATAACAACAATGATATGTTCTCCTCTTATGTGTTGCGTCATTTTGATTGAAGCTCAATCATCATATTACTCTTATATGATGCTTCAATTAACATATTTAAAACAAGAAAAGAGATCGATAGTCTCGCAATGAAAGAAATGTGGGTAAAATGTGAAGTTCATCAAATTGAGAGTTGCGTATTGATGGCTTAACCAATTAGATTTTAGGGGCAAAAGTTTTTATCCGATGAGTGAATGGGATTTTTCTATTAAAATTTCAATCTTTAAACTCCATGGCTCTTTTGTCTTTTTAGTTGATGGTTATGGAATTTGTTGAAATAAGAAACTGAAAAGCAGAGGATTTAAAAAATTCAATAAAGGCAAAATCTTGTAGGAGGAGACTAGTGAGTTTCTTTTCAAAAAACATAGATAGAGCAAAAAAGAATAAGATTTTGTTTGTCGCACTTCTATCTTTCACAAGGCAAATGTAGAGGAGGGTGAATGAGGAGTTTTGAGCCGTATGAATTCTAGCATGTAGAATTAGGATACAAATAATTTTGTTCTTTTTGGTCCTCAACAACGAATAACATAAGATATAATAAAATAATTGAAAAAAAATGAAGTTCTTTATTTATATTTTATGTGAAACAACAATAGAGGACCTGTTTCTAGGGTTGTGGAGTGAGTTATGGAGTATGCGAAGGTATACTCTTTGAAAATTAATATAAATACTTTCAAAGACTTTTCTTTTCATAAAATAGTCTTTATCTTCATGTTATGAAGTCAATTTAAACTTCAAATTAATGTAAATTCAAACATTTTTGCAAACAGAAACGGGGCACATGGTATTATGTTTTCAGCAAATTCTATATTCGTTGTAGTATTTATTATAGTTAATAAGTCTATCAAATTTATTGTAAAAACTATTACAAAATTATAACCATTACTTCATTAGTGTTACTTCTATTATATTACTAGTTTACCACAATAAAAAGCTGAAAGGTGAAATTACGCCCCGACATTTATAATGTAATATTGACTAAATTGAGTGTTTGACGTTATCCAAGTTAAATTTGATAGTGCCAATGGATTCTATCAAACAATTAATACAACATTGATACAAATTATATTTTGAATTAAATAAAATATAAAAAAAACAAAGCAAGAAGCGTGAAATTTATACCTTTCTCCTATGTTACTATTATTAACGATTAAAATCTAAATTTTCTAACCTGAATTATAAGGGAAATTGGCATGTGAAATATTCTTAATCTAAATCATATGTGTTGTGAATAAGGAGAAAGGTAAAGACCAGGTGAATTTGACCAGGTGAATTTATATGATGAGGGGGAAGGTTACGCAGAGAGAGGGAGAAGGGAAGAGTTAAGGTTTGGATAATTAAGTTATATAAATTCAATATATATACTATTATAATTTATAAAAATAATTTAGTGTAATTTTGTTAGGCAAATACAAAAATTTGCAATTCATTAAGGCTCAGTTTGATACAAAAAAAACGTGTTTCAAAAAATATTTTTTTGTAAAATATTTTATAAGAAAATGGTTTATATGACTTATTTTATGATGTTTGATGATCAAGCTGAAAATGATGTTGAAAATATATTTTTATCTTTGGTTTTTGAATAAGTTTAACAATTATGTTATTGTAAATTAATATAAGTATATATTTTTTAATAAGATAAATTAAGTTCATATAATAAAATTTTGAATTTATTTGCAAGTATGTAAAAACTTAACACTGTGATATAACAATAAGAATGTTAATACTTTATAAGAAAAAAAATTAATACGATAGTAGTTTTGAAGATTTTTAAGAATAAGAAAATTTAAATTTTGGGAAATAAATAAATAAATAAATAAACAAATAAATAAATAAATAAATATATATATATATATCAATACGAAAATACTAATTATGCATGTATTCTGGAAATAAAAATAAATATATTTATTTTAAAAATAAAATAAATAAAAAGACGACAATAGTGATTAAATAAAAGTGTTATGAAGAATTATAGAAAGAAACAACATTGGGACTACTTTTTGAAAAATGACTTACGAATTTAAATCTGTAAGTCGTTTTCTTGAAATAACAAGTGAATTTTCTGTTGACTATAAAATTATTTCTTGTTAATTGAATTTTTCTTGACATATCAAATATTGAAAAAATTGAAAAATATTTTTTGAAAAATGATTTTCCTATAACAAATGGAGTTTAATTATGATCATAAGTGGACATTCTTCAACTTTGGTGTGAAAAAAAACATATATAACCTTATTGAGTTTAACAAAAAATGTAGGAATTAAGGGGCAAAGTTATTTATAATTGACAAAATGTTAAACCACAAAACTATTTATATTTTTACATGATATCTTAAATTATTATTAAATATTATATAATTTTATATTTTTAAAGTGGATTGGATATGCGCTTTAAATTTGTAGAAGAATATGATATTATAAAATTGATGTGTAAAATAAGACTACAAAAGATGTCATATATAGGCTTAACATAACTGGAGAATAAGAAACATATGCTGACTCAGCAACTAAGCTACTAATAATTAATACTAATTTTAATTCTAATAAATATAAATATAAGAATATTATAAATATAATATTCTTTAACATCTTCCCTCAAGTTAAAAGTCAGTCATGACTTTTAACTTGTTACAAATAAGATAATCACGAAGATAACCACGAAGATAACACGAATATACCAGAGCAATAAATCAGAGCAATAACCAAAACAATTAATTAGATCAATTAACCAAAATACAAGGTATTTCCTCCCCCGAAGAAAGACTCCAAGTCTGCTTCCTCCAAAAGACAAGTCAAACCTTCATTAACATAATATTACCTCAAGATCCGTCAAAATTTAACAATTCAGGACATTTTCCTTTACTAGAACCTTCATATTGAAAATATGGTAGAAACAATTAGGTGGGACAATAAAATTAGGGTTTCCGCAGACAACGACAACGAAAATAAAATATTTTTAAAACCAAAAACCTAAAACTCTGATACCACATAGAAAAATATGATATTATAAAATTGATGTGTAAAATAAGATTATAAAATAAATTTTATATAGGCTTGACCTATTTGGAAAATAAGAAACATATTTTGACTTGAAAACTAAGTTACTAATAATTAATGCTAATTTTAATTATAATAAATATAAATATAAGAATATTATAAATATAATATTCTTTAACAAAATTTCCTAATTTTTTTAATAGCAATTCGTGGCCCCTTTTGGAAAAGATCCTACTTTATTTTTTATTTTACTTATAATTTGGTAAAATATTTAGTAAAGTTGCATAAAATTCAAATATTTAAATTTTTATATATATATACTAAGACCATTCACATTTTTAAAATTTTCTTTATTACAACAATTACCTTATAATTATTGATTATTCATTTATTAGTTAAATTGATCATTGATATTGATTTTAAATTAATTAAATGATAGTTAAAATATGTGAGAGTGTATATTAACAAAAAAAATATTATATGTGAAATTATATTATGTTGTATATTAATTAACAAAATCATCTAATAAATATCTGAAGTGTTAAAAAAAAAAAATAAATAAAAGAGAGAGAGAGATTTGTACCGATTACCGATTTACCGGTATAAATAGATAGATTGATAGAGACGTTAGGAATTTTAAATTTTTTTTTTTTTTTAATCATTATTTACATTTTTCATTTTTATATTATTTTTTGGGAATCCAATATTGCATTGGTGTGTACCGATTACCGGTATAAATGCTCCACTTCAACCCGAATTTGAGAGACGCCAAAAACACCCTACTTTAACGATCATAAATCCCACACCACTCGATCTACGCAGTAGAAGTCTCAGTTTCAGCTGGAAACCGTAGATATTCCCGAAATCTCTCTCTCTCGTAGAAGCTCTAGCGCCGAAGCGCCGGTAAGCCAATTCATATTGCTTCGAATCTAATATATTACTATTGCTGATATAATCTATCTATGCTTCTTATTTGCCTATTCTTTGACGGATTGAAAAGGACTCCCTCCTATATACACAAAAACCCGATTTTGGATTTTGAAAGTCAATTGGGAAAATCATAACTTTGGAAATTAACACGGATTTATCTAATTTTGGCCAATACATCCTTTGTTGTTCCGAATCCAAAGTGAATCACATGAATTTTAAAATTTAGAATTTCATTAATTGACTATTAAATTTCGAAAGTACAATTCATTTGTGGTGGAACGGAGAGATATGGTGGTGAACTTGTATGTTAATAATTTAGTAAAACTGTCTGGATTAGCTGGCATGGCTTAGATCAAAGCAACTGAATTGCTGGTCACATATCATAGATTTTGCCATTTACTTGAACTTGATAGTAGCAGCTATCTGCTGAGAATGAAAACACACTAAAGTAGTGTCTATTTGTTTTGTTTTGTGGGAAGTAGATGGATTACTAACATTTTTATGCTTGGCTATTATGTGCGAATGAATAACTGTTTAATTGGTGATTTTGAACTAAAAATGATCTGTTGGCCGGACTTAATTGATTATGATCATGCTTGAGTGCTCATTATATCAATTTGAGTTGTTGTCAATATTGGTTGAAAACATGTAAAGTTTCGCTTGTAGTCTTTATAAGGTCAAAAAGTATGCAATTGTTGAGGCTGCCTTTGTACTGCCCAATGACTCCTTTCTTCAACGTGGAGAAGGAATGAAATCTGGGTGCATGTATCCCCTTTAAATGGTTTTGCAATTGCTTGGTTGTTAGCTTTCGAAATCTTGAATATTGGAATTCAAACTCACTAGCTAGTGATGGTCTGCTCTGAATGTTCCATTAATTTGATTAATTGTTGGGCTGGTTATAATAATATTTTCATCTGCTTGCAGTCAAACTTTTCTAGCCATGGGTGTAACGTTTCCCAACCTTAACTCTGAGGCCGGTGTCAAGAAACTTGATGAGTACTTCTTAACTCGTAGTTACATCTCTGGGTAAGTATCCCTTTAACTATTACTAGGTGTCTGTCGGTTACTCTTCTTATCTATTTCTTTATGCAGCTTGGTTTGGATTTACGCATTTCAGGTACCTTGCTTCAAAGGATGACCTTACTGTTCATGCAGCTCTCTCCAAGCCACCATCTTCAGAATATGTGAATGCATCACGATGGTACAATCACATTGAGGCACTTTTGAGGATTTCGTAAGTTATTTTATTTTCCTTTTGATGTGTAAACTGCTGCTGGGGTTATACTTCTGTATGCTCAATAATTACTTCTTGATCTGCCGCAGTGGTGTTTGTGGAGAAGGTTGTGGTGTCACTGTGGAGGGATCTGCACCCACCACCAAGGAGGCTATTCCAACTCCTCCTGCTGCTGATGCTAAAGCAAGTTTATTCACTACTACTAATTTGTTCCCATCTCTCTAATCTATTGGGTTTTTAACTGCCTGATGTTACCCCCCCAAAAGAAGATAATAATTTTTTTGTCTGGTACCAGCCTACACTGATCCCTAAAGGGTATGTTTGATATTGTTTTTGAACCTTGTTTTAAGATGTAATTTATTGTTCAGACCTCGGCTGCAGTGGAGGAGGACGACGACGATGATGTGGATCTCTTCGGTGAGGAAACTGAAGAGGAAAAGAAGGCTGCAGAAGATCGTGCGGCAGCTGTGAAGGCATCCGGGAAGAAGAAAGAATGTGAGTCCATGTACTCTTTCACTCTAATTGTAACGTTGTTGCGCACTGGCTGAGCCAGGAATTTACCCCACACGGGCACAAATACCTAAGTTATAATGGATATTTGCAACTCGAGAAATGTTAAAAAAAGAAAAATGTCAATTTTATAAATTAATTATTATTTACAATATATTCATAGCTTTATGAGCTAATCACAAACAACTTACGAACTTCTGTAATAAATACAAAGAAAAAACCTCTTGGATTCACCAAAATAGAACGTGATAGTAAGAGATTGTATCTGCTTATTGTGTAATCTGATAAAAAATTAAATATTACAAAAAGAAAACAGATTTAAAAATTAAATACTGAAAATTTAGATCTAATGGAGAAATCAGAAGTAAAGAAAAATTAGAAAGGAAAAACCATGAAATTGAGGAGCTGGAGCCTGGATGGTCAGTTTACTTTAAAAAAGATAAGAAATAACTTAGAGATAAGGTAGTGTAATAAGCTATTTAACTTAAAAGTAATTACGTAATTGCTTCCTAATGAGACTCTGTTATGATGTTATTGCATTTTTTTTAATAAACCTTCACCTGACACAGTCCTGCTAAGATATCTATTCTAATTAATTGGTGTCTTCTTTAGTTCTTTTCATACAAACTGTAAGTAAGTGCTTCTTTTACTCGGACTTGTGTTTCTTCTGTGCTCTCTTTTTTAATTTATTTTTGTTATAATAATAATTTTTGCAGCTGGCAAGTCATCAGTCTTGTTGGATGTGAAGCCCTGGGATGATGAGACGGACATGAAGAAGCTTGAGGAAACCGTTAGAAGTATCCAGTTGGAGGGCTTGTTTTGGGGGGCTTGTATGTTCCTCTATTTCCCATTTTCCCCTCCAACTCCTGCTCTAAATAAAATGGAGAACACCAATTTCAATATAGGATAAATATTAGCGCTCTCTTATTGAATGTTAATTGTTGATCACTGAACATGTACTTGTTGGCAGCCAAACTCGTAGAAGTTGGATATGGTATCAAGAAGCTGCAGATTATGATGACCATTGTTGATGACTTGGTGTCTGTTGACAGTCTTATTGAGGAATATCTCACTGTTGAACCAGCGAATGAGTACATCCAGAGCTGTGACATTGTGGCCTTCAATAAAATTTGTAAGTTTAAAGCATTTTTTATTTATTTTAATTTTAATTTTTAGTTCATATGGTGTTTTCACATCTTAATGGTTACTAGTTATTATAGCTATTTTAATGCCATTAGCCTATTTGATGATAATGATTTTTGTTACAGAGTTTGCAAATCTGTCCTTGTGTGGAGCTGGTGTGGGAGAATTCTTGAAATATTGAAAATTATCTTTTAGCTTCTTTAGAACTTGTTTCTTTTTGGTTTTGCTGCTTGTGATTTTGGTCTAGAGAAGTGGTTATGTAATAACTTGGAAGGCAATGGGCCTCGCTATTGCTCATTGGAATTTGGGTATTGCAAAAGTAAGAATAAATTATTAAAAGTTTTTTCTGCTGGCATAATTTTTATTAAAAAATGTAGATATAATGTGATATATAATACATAAAAAGTATATATAGTAAAATGATGTCGTTTTTGTAATATATAAAAAGAAAAATAGTTAAAATGACGTTTTATAAATAATGTTGACCATCTCATTGTATTTACTGTAATGTTTAAATTTTTATTGCTTTGTGTTGTTGGTGGTGTTTTTCTGATTTTAGTATTGAAGAATTGATTTTTAGGTAAAATTTGTCAAAATTGCACTGGTTGCGATTTCAGAACTTCAAATGTGGTAAAAAAAAAAATAAAGTACAAAAACATAGTCATTTTTTTAGCAAAATTGACGAGATTTGTTGAGAAAAGAATAATTGTGCAAGTATATTTCTTGTAATACTCATTTAAAAAAAACAAGTTTTTTGTTTTTATTCTTTTCTATTTTTTTGTCATTTTCTTTTCTACATATATGAAGAAAATATGTTTGTAATTCCATTATTGTTAGGAATTCTAATAATCTTATCACTAAAAATAATGAAGGTCAAATATTTATAAGATTAATGTTAAATGTCATGAATATGTTATTATTATTTTTTTTATTTTTGTTTTGTACATTTATAACTAATATTTATAATAGTAATGTTACATGTCATGAATATGTTATTATTATTATTATTTTGGTACATTTATAATCAATCATAATAGTTGGTCGGTTATAGTTTTATGAAAGACAACATACACACTCACGCATTCGTACAAGAAATAAATTCATTGACATTCCACGCATTTGTACAAAAAATAAACTCATTGACATTTTAAGCATCAAATAATACTGTCAAAGTTTGAATCCTCGACCTCTCAGTTGGAGGGGTAGCTACCATTGAACTAGAGTGTTTTTTTTTGGGTCACTTGTAGGAGTATATGATTGAGTACGGATTAGTACGTGGAGTCTAACAATTAATATAGTATTATGTATATGAATTTGACCCTCTTTCATTAAATCATTACGGAATACACTAAAAGTACATAATTTTTTTATATTATAATTTAAATCAAAATTTATCATCTAACTTTTAATTATATTTTTTAGAGAATTCTATAAGGAAGCAATATCGGTAAATATCACGTAAATCTTTTTTGTAATACATAAATGATATATATGTATTACGAGTCTAGATTCTCGATCATAGTCCTAGATGAGAATTGATCTTATTCATGGAAGACTCTAAAAAGAGAGCTTACCTTCATTTATAAATCATCCAAGCAATTGTAATCTCTCCTATACATAATATATTCATCCATCATCGAAAAATTAAGTCATATCCCGGTTCACAAATTTAAGTATTTAACGGAATATCACCTTTTTTTTCGAACAAACTAATATTACCCTTATAATCATCCAAATTGCACATAAAAAAAAGATATAGAGAAAGAACATGACGATTTCATTGTTGAAACTATCCAAAGCAAGTTACCCTATCATAAAAATATGGCGAGGATTGGAAAGTTGTTTGCTTACAAAGGGTATTGTTGTATAATAACCCCTATGAGGAGGTGTTATTGTTAAGAACCTTCATGGTTTTTATTGAAAAGTTTAAGAGTATTACAGAAAAATGTATTATAATAATTTTTTTAAAAATGGTACTTGAATTACGTCAATTATATGACTTTCAGGAGAAGTTGAGTGTTCGGTTATTTTTTTTTATTTCTTTTTTTATTAAATTGACGTATGATACAAATATTCTGATGAGGAATACTAATATTAAGAAACATGCTAATTATTTTCTTGTGTGGAGCTGGTGTGGGAGATTCCCTACCCAAAAAAAAAAAAAAAAGATGACAAAAGACAAAAAATAGTTTATTTTTTTATGAGTTATAAATAGCAATTTTTGAAAACGATTTATGCACTTATAATCTTTTAATTTTTTCTATTTATTTTGAGTTGATTTATTTTATGTAAATTCAAAATCCAACTCGAAAGAAGATTAATATAACTCATAAAAAAATTTTATTTTTTAAGAGCCAACTTGTTTATAATTCAATTTAAAACGATGAAAATCAACTTGTAAGACCCCTAAAAAATCGACAACTATAACTAGAATGTTGTGTAGGCACAAATATTAACTCCAATAAATTCATTAATATTTACACCCACATAATTTATTATTAAGACTTTTTAAAATTAATTAAAACTTGTTCCTATTTATTAAGACTTGTTACAATTTATTACTAGGACTTATAATAATTTAAATCCATGAGAAATATACCACAATTAAATATAATTTCCAATATGTGTGAAATTTATTTATATTATAATAACATAATTTATTTATTTTTTGGTAACAATTCCTCTTAGGGTAGTAATATTAGAGGTCTTAAATTTGAGTATTAAATTTAATTATAAGTCTGTATAATTTTAATAATAATTGTGTTATGCTTAATTAGGACGATTGATATATTAAAATCATATGGATATCACTAGTACCAGTATTTTTCTGGATTGAGCAAATTGAGGGAGGAGAAGAGAAAAGAGAGGAGGAGGATGCCGAAGAGGACGACGCACACGTACACCAGCGAGGACGCAGCACCAAATGCTACCGACTCCGATCTCTTCGTCTACTACTGCAAACACTGCGGCTCTCACGTCCTCATCACTGGTTCGACTCCCCTTTCTCTCTAATTTAATTACTACATCAATTCAGCTACTACATTACATTAGGCGTTTCGCACATAATTATCATAGGATTGTTTACTTTCTAATTATCATCTTCAGTCTGGCGAATTTGATTTAGACTGTCAATTTCTAGTAATACATACTTGAATTCATCAGCTTCTATTTACATTATGTTTATGGATTGGCCTTGTTATGGAATTTTTTTGTAGTGTCCTTGTCATTGCTATTGTCTGCCTGCTCTATGATGCCAATGCTATAGAAAAAAGATCTTACAAGAAAAGGCTACAAATCTTTCAACTAAATTAAACTGAGTGCCAAAGTATTGTGATATACTCCATCTGTTCTATAAAAAGAGTCCCATTTGATTTTTTTTTTCAAGTTTATTTGCGAAATCCTAAAATTCAAAATCAATGTGAATGTCTTTGATTTTAATTAATGTAAAAGTCAATATTGTAAACTACATAGACATCATTTGAATTAGAAGATTTGTCTTTTTTGAAAATTTACAAAATTCACATCATAATTTGAGTTTAGGATTTCGCTAATCAACTAGGAATAAAAAAAAATCTGACTCTTTTTGTGGAGCAGAGGGAGTGCTCCTTCTGTTGACAAAATAATAATCTCTCCTTTCTAAAATTAGAGATGCACTTTGAATTTTAGGATTTGATTTTGCAAATTGACTCAAAAAGACAAATGTGGTAGTTCTATTTTTAGATCAAAATTGGAAAGAAAGCAGGATTCTGTCCACACGATACAGTATGCACTGTGTTAGTGTGTTTAATCTTTAGAGATTGCAATATCTGATTCAATCACCTTTGTTTTGTAGATTTCGTAAATCTATTCCATGAATCTCTTGGAAACATTCAACTGCTTAAATGTTGCACAACCTTTGTGAAAAAACAATTGTACAGTTTCAAGTTTTCAACTCTTATGCTTTTGTTATGCTTAATTTTATTTTTTAGTTTCCTTGAATTCAATGTTGCTCATACTTGATTATTAGATTTAGGAGAGATTGTTGAGTATTATTTACTTGCGTGCTCTGTTATGTTTATGGCTTTATTAAATCTGGGGTATTGCTCTATACTAAAACATATATGTAGATACCCAACTGCAGAAAATGCCAAAAAGGAAAACTGACAGAGCATACGTTCTCGATAAGAAGAAGCATCTTACGAGACTCAACATAAAGGAGGCTGGGAAAGTTCTCTTAAAACGGTAATGATTTTTTCTTTGTCTCTAATAGCACATTTAACAACTTCTTCAGTCTAGCATCATCATGTGGATACATATTGATGATTACCATAGCACTTTCCAGAGTGTTATATACATCCACAATCATCACTCAACTTGACCTCTCAGTGTATGTTGCTCTCATAAAATTGCAAACTGCTGATATACTCAAAATTTTAATCATAAGACATTTACCTGATCAGTATTATGAGTATTAGTCAATTATAACCACATACAACTGAAGGTAGATTAACCAGGTTTTAAAGTTCCCTCCATATCATCAGTTGACTAATTGAAAGCTCACCGAATACCTGTGATTGAGTTTAGAGGTTAAATTACACCTACTACAAATTCTGTTTGCAGTTTGACTCAATAGTAGTAACATCCATTTTTGAATCTATAAGTAGGCAGAGTTGAATATTGGTTAGAATTTTATTGAAGTTCATTATCAATACAAGAAACAAACACATGAAAGTGACATGGTAATTGCTTAGAATTTTGATATTAGAAGGTTCAAACTTCAGATTGTATTTGAAAGAGGAAGACTAGGGGATTGTAGTATGTTGGTTTTCTACTTCTTTCTGTTTAGGTATTTCTGCTAAACTAAATTTTGTCGGATGTGTAATGTATATAATATGGGCTCAATATAAACTTGGGAATTTTGTGATCCAGCGGTGAAGGAAAATTGGAGAAGCAGTTCCGTATGAAGTGTTTGGGCTGTGGACTGTTTGTTTGCTACCGTGCGGAAGAAGATCTGGAATCCGCCTCTTTCATGTATGTTGTTGATGGTGCACTTAGTACAGTTGCTGCTGAAACCAATCCACAAGTAATTTACTACCCGTCAAAGTGACATTTGGATTTTTTCCCTTGTTAATAGAATGTAGGCACTAAAATTATATTGTTATAATATACAGTAGTTTTCTGGTTTATTCTGTAGGATTTGATTATCTATTTTGTAAGTAGTTGATGAGGATCAATATATGTGTTATTTTATTTTATGCTATAGGATGCTCCTTTGCCACCATGTATATCACAGCTAGAAGGAGGACTTGTTCAAGTAGCAATTGAAGTGGAAGACCGTGCACAGCGCTCAGCAATCACAAGTAAACCAAATTTTCAATAACTTAATCATAATGGAGTTACGAATATAATGAAAATCTTGATTTTGAGATTACTATTCTCAATCTGGTAAAGCTGCTGGCTCTGAGTTAATAATTTTGATTCATCTTTATTGTTTGGTTATTAACGGTCTAGTAAACCCTGACAAGGACATGTACCTTCAGTGACTCTATTGGTGGAAACTACAATCCTAGTTTTTCCCTTTTTCATTACTTCAGTATGAATGACATTCCGTTAGCTATGAGTCATGTACTCAATACTACATTTTGGGAGTCATGGATTATTGACTTTAAAGAAACTCATTAGACATTTCCTGCACCCACTTGTTTTGGAGTACCAAATTCACAGAGATAATTTATTTTGCAGGAGTAAATGCTGACGATGTTCGGGTCACTGTAGCGGCACCTGCAGCTCGTGGTGAAGCTAACAATGAACTCTTAGAATTCATGGGAAAGGTATGACTTTCTATGCATGTGTGCTTGAATTTCTTTAACTGTTAGAGGTGAGCAAGGAATTTTGGATAAGTAGTCAAACTGAGTACATTATGTTAATTTCGATTAGGTGTTGGGTTTGAGACTAAGCCAGATGACTCTTCAAAGAGGGTGGAATAGCAAATCAAAGCTCCTTGTGGTTAGTACAAAAATTATTTTGCATACTAGTATTTTGGTGTGCTTCCATGCATCCATTCTCAATATGGTCTTCTTGGTTAGTTTGTGGAAGTGTAATGGTGTTTATAGCAATTACTGGAATATGTCCTTAATGAACTTAATTTTTGGATTAGGTGGAAGATTTGTCTGCTAGACAAGTATATGAGAAACTTCTGGAAGCTGTTCAACCTTGAAATTGCTTCATGGGGATAGATTTGAAGTGGTGAAGAATTGCCCTAAAAGATGTTTCTTCTTGAATGTCCTTCAATATATCCATATTTTCTTCTTACTACTGGACATCTACCATTGCAATTTCATTAAAGAAATTGAACCCAGTCGTCTTACGGACAGGTGGCAAAGTATGATATCATCATATCTGGACGCTAGTTCATGTATGTAATTGTACGTTTGATGCTGTTAAACATTTTTGCTTAATTTAATTTGTTAAATTGCCCGGGTTGAGAAATTTGTCCGAAGTTCATGTCGAAAGGCATTATTATAGCCTGTTATTATTAAAACGTGTCTACAGATGTACTACTGGGACAACTCTCGATACCGAGTATACCCTGCAGGCCTGCACTTCACATTAACAGTGGAATACGTTTACGCGTATGCTAAAAATTATAAATTAAATACAACAACGCTTTGAACTAGGATAAAAAAAAATTAAATAAATTTAAAACATAATATTTTCACTTATTTAAAAAAATAAAAAAAACTGACTAGTAGATATTTAAATTTTTTAGTCTAATTTAACTGACAAATAAACTCCAAATTATTTTAATTAAGTTCTGACAGAAAAGGCCAAAAGAGTTGGGTTTGGGCGGGAGTGTGTCGTATTGGGTTCTTAATGGTGACAAAAAGAACCGACAAAATTCACATCAAAGCTCAAGGCCTACCATTCAGACTCCGGACTTGTATATTGACTTATTTACAAGAAAATGCTATCTCTCATTATTCAGGACATCTTGTCAACATACTTTAGTCCGTCAACTATAATTAAAAATACAACAAAGCAAGCATTGATTTAACAAAACACCATCACATAAATGAAGGCCAAATAACTGAACAATGATCTTGATGCGATAAAGAGTCTAATAATCTCATCAAACATTTTGCGTGAACCTCATAACAGTAAACACAAAAAATGTTATCATGGTACGAAGGAAAGAAAATTGGTGCTCTTGGCAATTTCTCAAGTCTCACTACCACACTACGTAATTCAAGAGGAATCGCCAGTGCGTAAAGCTTGCCCCTTCTTGTTCCTCCTAGGAGCCAACTGAGTTTCAGGCTACACAAATATCATTGTAAAGTGAGTGAGTTGCCACAACCAAAAACATACCGGGAAAAAGAATGCATGACAATCGTAAAAATCCTTTAATATTCTTGCAAAAAAAATAAATAAATGGGTGACTAGATTGGTCAAGTTACCTCCTTCTTGACAGTTTCTTCCCTCTCAGACAAAGTCAACTCAATGTGGCAAGGAGATGACATGTAAGCTGCAACAGATACAAACTTTGTTAGTAACCATATATCCTTGATCAACAATTGGGGCCGTTCATAGAGGTTCATAACTGGTTGTTTCATAATTCAAATTAAACAAAACTAAATTTGAGCAAGATATTATAATTGGAAAGGAACTTACGGTTAATTCTCCCATGGGCACGGTATGTGCGGCGCCTCTGCTTCTGTGCTTGGTTAACCTGAATGTGAGATATGTGAAGTGAATCCACATCCAATCCCTTCACCTGCAGAATATGTTGAACCAACAAAGATGTCCTTAGGAAGTAGGAAATGACAACCAATCAGAAACCTAAAGAAACTAATGGATATACTACATACTTCTGCATTGCTCTCAGCGTTCTTGAGCAAATCGAGAATAAATTTTGCAGATTTAACAGGCCAGCGTCCTTGTCCATTAGAGTGTCGGTTCTTGGCCTGAGCAGTTCGCCCAACTCCTCTACAGAAGCGGGTGAATGGAATGGCTTGCTTGTGGGCAAGAACATCCTCCAAGTATCTTTTAGCCTTGGTCAACGGCAACCTCCGGATAGCATGTGCAGTCTCCCTAGTATTCTATATTCCAAAAGAAAACAAATGAGTGAATAAAAGAAACAATTGTAAACTTCAACTACCAAGATCACAGCAAAGCATTCATTTCAGTAGGGAAAAAAATATGCAGCTTCATAAAGTATTGCATGAGTAAAAAGTACTGATAGAACAAAAGGTTCCAATCAACATCAAGCCACCAGCAGTAGTCAAGGGCCAATCAGTGTAATTATAGCTGTGAAGATCTAATATCTAATACAACCTTAAACTTTGTGATTTTAAAATGCGGGAGTCTTTGGGTTTTGAAACCGGGATATAACTTGAGAACTCCACATAAATTTAGAGACTCTATTCAGCGTATCAAGCATCTGATACTCTCTTTGGGGTAATATTGTTTCATTGATTTAAGCCAAATGCGCCTACTATATAGCATATAAAATTCTCTTTGGGGTAAAATTGTGTCATTTAAGCCAAATGCCTACTCGGGTAAATACAGCTTTGCATAACTTGCTACGGTATCAAAAAGTTTATCAAGATTAGAAAACATGATTCTATGCACAGTGGCCGACATGAGAAAGTGTCTAGAAATAAGGAGCCTAAATTATGCTACTAGTTACACATGTGAATATGAAATTATGATAATGGAAACCAGATAGCTAAGATCCTACCACATAATCATGAAATTAATGTTTAAGAACCTTCAATACTTATATTCCATTTTCTAACAAACAGAAATGCAAGGCAACCGTTTTCCAATTCAGAATAGCATTTTAGTTCATCAGTTGTTATTCGTTTCTGTTTCAACAATTTTCACTTTTTTAAAGGACTAACACACATCTTGGATGTCAAAGACAGTGATATAATTCTAAATGTTACATCATTTACTGAACCTTCTGGCACAAATAAGGCATACAGAGGTTCACCCAATAACATTGCAATTGATTTCCCTGAAGTTAACGAGAGATCGGCTCACACAAGGTAACAGATCACTGCTTCTCTCATCAGGTTGAGTAACAAAACTATTTCAGATTCAGAATATCAATTCTCATTTTGAGAGCAAGGGCATAATTCTATCCACAAAACATTTTAAACATAACATTCACTTTATGTCAATACAATTCATTAATTTTCAGCAACAAACAGATAATAAGGCCACCAAAAAAAATCAACAATTTTTTTTTCCTAAACACACATGAATACCAACAAATACAAAATTTCAGTTAGGCAGCATGACCAACTAAAAAGAAAACTAAAAGGAAAGTAAAATACAAATAAAAATAATACCTTAAAATGAACCCTGAGAGCAGAGCCCCTAGCTTTGCAAGCTGAAAAATACCCATCAAAAGGCGCAAACTTTAAAGAACAATTACTTTAACCCTTTAAAAAATAGATGCTAAACATTGCTATAATGGATCCGAGAAACCCTAAAAATTTAAAAATAAGTGCTTACATTTGGTGGGGTTGTCAGGTTCCTGTGAATACTTCACCTGAAAATAGCAGGATGAAGCAGTTAAACATACATATATACAGTATATGTTTACATAATCTAATCTTATCGAATCGAATCGAAACATTAAACGAAGAAACAAGCGATAGGAAACAACCAACCATTGCTCCTGCTAGTAGTGTCGTTCTGGTGCCTGACTGAAGAGAAAATGAGGCTGCGTCTTGAGAGAATAAAGACTAAAGAGAAAGTGAGACCCTGAAATTAGGGTTACTTTCCTGTTTAGTTTGGGCTTGGATTTCCTTAGTTGGGCCTTATACTGCTCCTACATGGGCCTCCAGTTATTTATGTTGCTAGTTCATCTTCAGCGGGCCTGATGAATAATTCTGGTTTTAGACTTTTAGGATGTTAGTGTTTTTTTATTTTTTCTTTTATGACATCTTAATGGAAAAATATAAATACAATATGATGTATTTTAAATAATCAGTATTTTAAAAAAATATATGTTATTTTATTATAAATTTTATATTTTATTTTTTCTGAAAATATTAATCATGCAATCTTAACGCAACCTCTATTTTAATATATATATTTAGCAAAAGAAAAAATTATAGTCTTGGTTCATTATTTGTTAAAGAACATTGTACACGTAATATCTTTTAAGAAATCCCATATTTTAATCATAGGTGATCAATGTAATAGGAAGGTGGCGGTAGTTGTCCTCATTGCACTCTTCCAGCTAAATAGTCTATTTTTCAAATTAGTAAACACATTGTATGATTTTAAAAAAAAAAAGAATGAGCCCCAAGTTAAACTATACTTATAATTATAATTAACTTGATTTTAAAAATTAAATGATATTAATTATTAATATTAAAATTAATTTCTTTAATTATAAAGTTAAACATAAATATTTATTACATGATAAATAATTTATCTTTTTTTCTTCTAGTCTTTTGAATCTCTACTCCTCCTAAAAAAGTATAATTTTTTACTCGGTTCATTAATGTGTCATTATACCGTTAAGTCTCTATATAAAATCCAAACATTTGGACTTGATTATTTTTATTAAAATAATGATAAACTGAAATATCATTTTATTAGTAACATTTAATTAATATGGCATATTTCCTTGTAAATTAATTTATTTAAAAGTTATTCAGCATAAATATTTAGAACCCAAATTCCCCACAAAGGGCCCAAACAATTGC
>JAUMHB010043831.1:6249-16465 GCA_032359685.1 Pittosporum tobira
TTATTATTATTATTATTATTATTATTATTATTATTATTATTATATTTCTGCAATCATCATTTCCCATATGAAACAATAATACTATTAATAATGATATTGCATGTACGGTAATTAACTGTATACATTAATTCTTAAGATACAAGATTAACTAAAAACATGATTTCTCAAGTGTGATAGAAAATGATTGGGTTTCGAGTCTTCTGCTATATATGACTTGCAGAAATGTAAAAGTAGCCAACATGATGATGGACCCAGAAGAGCTCTTCTTTTCTGTATGTATTTGGACTCCATTGTTAAAGCTATAATTGTACCTTTCTTTTCTTTTGGCTGAAATTTCACAAAAAAACATCAAGCAGTAAACTGACGTGGCTCTGCATCATTGGGTTCTTGGACTACAAGAATTGAGTAACCAAGAAGATGGTCTGTAACTCTTTATGATATCAATAAAAGAAAGGATAATTTTTTTTAATATTGTCTTTCTCATTACCATATATCTTTGAATCTTTGAACATCATAGAAATACGGCTCTGGGAAAAGAAAAAAAAAGAGGGGGGAACACACTGCTCACCTCCTGCATACTCCCCTCCCTTCTGAAAATTAGTGATGCCTTACAAAAAAAAATAAAAAAATAGGGATGATTTTTTTATTAAAAAAAAAATAGTGATACCTTAAAAAGAAAGACTATTTTAATAATAAATATTTTATTACAATTTTAAGAAAATTTGTTTAAAGTATTTTTTTCAGAGATAGTATAAAATTTCATCTGTATTTATAATAAGATGATAAACTATAAATATAATGATGTTTTACAATGCTAAAATTAAAAATTATTTTAATCTTAAAATTTACTAAAATTGAATAATCATATATTTTAAAACAAAGGTACTATGATTTTATTTATCTTTTGTTTCTGTTTAACCGAAGGATAAATCAAGAACTCGGTGCATAAGCAATTACTTTAAACTTGATTGGTATCCTATTTGGATTGATTTTTTAGGTATTAGCATACTGATTAAGAGATAATAATACTCCCTAAAGTCAAAACTAATAGGAGTAAGAAAATTTATCTGTTACCTAAGATTTGCACATTAAAATAGTATTCCATCAATTTCAAAATAATAATCTTTTTACAAAAAAAATTTGTTTTAAAATAATTGTCAAGTTATAGTTTCCTAGAAGAACACAACGTATATTTTTCTACTCTATCTTTTAGCTCTCTCATCTTTCTAAAAAAATTTAATTCATTAAAAATATTTATGTTTCATATTTCTCCTGTTCATCACTTTCAATAAAAGGATAAAAATTAAATTATATATTAATATTTATTATTGGTCTTAATCCGTGTGTATGAAAGCAAAACGACTATTAATTTGAAATTGAGAAAATAATATATATTTTTGTAAAATTTTATTTACAAAATACCAAATTTCAATATTAATTAAACTCAATGGAGACAAAATTATAGTCCTGTTCATGTATATGTCGTGTCTGGTTATGCATTAAAGACACAAAACTTGGATGTCCCCCTTACTGAGATGGAAGTGACGCCATAGTTCAAAAATCCTTTTCCCACCAGGTCAATATTTATTTCCGCATGGACCACCTGCGAGTGTGATATACTTATGTAGCTACTTGGTCTGGAAATGGAACAAACGTATTTATCCAACATACACATGGCCTATTTAAATTTAAAGTTATACACATGGTCATGGCCTAATTAAATTAAAATCACCTAATATTATGCTCTGTTTTGCTCAATTTATTTCCCTCATAACCGTTAGAATTGTATTTTTTTAATTAAAATAAATTATAAATTATAAAAAACATATTCATTAGTTATTTTTTTTAAAAAATAAATTAAAAATATTATTTTATTTAAGATATAACTTCTTAAAAGTTAATTATAACAAATACTTTTAAAAATAATTTATTTTTAAAAATAAATTATAAACTGTTATAATAAGATTTCCCAAGCATAGCCTATGTCCTAAGTTTTAAAAAACAAACTACTCTTTTCAAACAATAATAAAAAAATTAGTCACATTTATTTTTTAATATATTTTTATTTGCTATTTAATCTATAATATTATAATTATTTATTAAATAATAATAATAATAATACTGTATAAAAAATAAACCGTTATATTAAATTTAAGCTATTACTACTATGTTAAAAATAAATTATTTTTTACAAAACATAAATTTTGAAAACGACTTGTTAAGACAGGTAGCTTACGAGATTATTGAACCGCCCATGAAACCAATCAGTGTCGCCAGTCGCCACTATTCTATTTTTCTCTCTCCACCGAGCCCCCAGCCGATTATTTTAGTAATCGCACGATCATTAAGCCAACCCCGTAGCTTATTTCAAAATAAAGTCTTCCTTTCTCAAATTCTCGTTCCAAAAGTTTCAATCTTTAATTCCTATTTTGCCCCTCCCCGTCCCCTACTGCTCTTCACCTTTCTGGCAACTCGGGCTCTGCAAAGACAAAACTGAAAAAGCAAAGAGAGTAAAACCTGTCTACGACGACGTTTTCGGTAAAGCCTAGCAGCAACTCGCACCATTTCCATGGAAAATCTCTCACATTCACGTCCCAAAAAGAGTTACCACAACAATGGCTTCCCAACTAAAACCGTTTACGACGACGTTTTCGGCGCTCCGCCGAAGTTTGGAGTTTCCACTCTCTCTCCTCGCCTTGAAGACTACACCGAGATTTTTGAGGGCTTTCACGCATCCCGAGGCTCTTCTATACCGATTCTTGATCTTTCGGCGGTAGACTCCGACGCCGGCGACCTTTTCTACGATGTTCGGAGCTCTAATTTTGACTACTCCGAAGTGTTCGGTGGATTTAACGGTTTAGAATTCGCTGTCTCTTATGAGGAATTGTTGAAAGAATCTAACGGTGGAGATGATTCTTCTGACGAAGTTTGGTATGCTGACTACACTTGCTTTTCCCTCACTTTCCTTTTTCTGGCAATTTCTATATATAGAAATGTTCTTTTGTGGTTGGTTGCTTTAAATTTCTGTTCTTTTTTGATATTATTGTGGTTACAGTATACGCTTAGCATTGCTTATTTAAGTGTCTTTGTGTGTGAATATGATTTTTTTTAATAAGAATTTCAGACCACAATTAAAATGGTGTCTTTGGAAAGGGTGTAGAGTGCTTAAGAGGAATTGTACTAAATGGAATATGACTCCACAGTTCCTACGGTGGATGCTTTTGAGGAAGCGGAATGGTTGATGTTTTGAAGAAAGGGTGTGGACAATGGATGGGATTAAATCCTTGTTTTTAAAATCTGCTGTATTTATTGGTAGAATGTGTTTTCTCCGGAGTTGGATACTGATTTTGCTGATAGGATTTTGTTGGATTCGATCCTTTCGGTGCTTGTTTCTGTTGCGACCTTTAATCGTGTGTGTGTGGCATGTCCTTGGTGCATCTTTGAATGAAATTCCTATTTATCTGAAAAAAGGCAAAAATAAAAACGATCTGTCTTAAAATCAACAAACGCCTACTTTTAGAATCAACATATAGAGCGTGCTGTTCTTATGTAAGCTCATCCCTATTTTAACATTTTAACTTGTCATATGCGACAAATTGTACGACATAACATTGCGAGTGAATTATACTTCATTATGCACTTACACATGAGAAATTATTTATTATCATATCTTTGATGAATGAACAGGTGTTTGAGGCTAATGGCCGGCTATTTCACATTTCATGCATTCTAATTTGTGTTATTCAGTTGACCAAATAGGTATTTCATTAAAACAAGAATTTTAACCATGCGCTCTGCATTTTTATTGCCTTATTAGGACTCCAGCTCAAAGTGAATCTCTCTCAGATGAGTCAGATCCTTCTGCTTTCTCCGGAAAGAATCAAAGCTTGTCGAGTGGAGATCTCCACCATTCATTTGATGGCCCTGAGCAGTTCAACATATCATACCATAAGGCTAATCCAAAAGGCAAGGAAATTACGTTACCGGAGATGACGCATGTGACTCAACTAGACGCTGTTCCCGGATATAGCTTCATAGTCGATGAAACTCCTACTGCACAAAAAATAGATGATGAGCATTCACACTTGCATCTCAACCACAATACAGCTTTTGTTGGGGGAGTAACAGAAGGAAAACGATTCAGAAAAACTTTGTCACAACCCGCAAATAGGGAGTTTGGCATACAAGAATATGAAAGTGAATGCAGTCCTTTTTCCGGACATGACAAAGTCGGTTCTTCTCAGAAGGCATTTATATCAGTGTCTGATTTCAGTCTTCGAACTCAGCCTTCTAATTTGCCGCCCCCCTCTAGGCCACCACCTGCTTTCGCTGACAGAAAGGGAAGTTCTAGTAAACTCAATTCAAAACTCAAAGCTTCTAAAAGTTATGCTTTTGAAAGAATGGAAGCTGATAGTTCACCACCTTATTTTGATGTGGAGATTGATGCAAGTTCATCTGCTGCAGCATCTGCTGCGGCTATGAAAGATGCAGTGGAGAAAGCTCAGGCACAACTTAGAAATGCGAAAGAATTAATGGAGAGGAAGAAGGAGGGTCTTCAAAGCCGTACAAAGCTGCACTTGGAGAATGATGTAGAACATCAGAACAAAAAGCCAAGGGAGTTTGATACATTCAACAGTTTGAAAGATGAGAGATTGCAAAGCACATGTGAAAGAGAGGAGGATGGAGTGAAAACTTATACTGTGGAGCGAAGGAAAAAGGGAAGGAACACAGCCCACGTTTCTGGTGCAATAGATGGAGAAGACCATTTCAATGTAGCTGGCATATCTGCATTCATCGATCATGGTAAGGACCATACATCATCTCGAGGATCACATGAAACTGAAGGAACTGTTGCATGGAGAGAAGCAACACAATTTTATGAAGTGGTTGAGAAAAAGAGGGTTAAGGATGAAAAGACTGCTGCCAGGGTAGACCATGTAAGGGAAGAAACTGGGGAGCAATTTGACGTGCTTAAAGGTGCTTCTGAACAGATTGAAGACAGAGGAAGACGAAAAGCAACCAAAGGGTTAACCAGGCAAGAGGGGCTTCAGGAGAAACCAAATGTGGCTCAAATGGGAAGTGAATGGCAAGACATGGAAAAGAAAACTAGACTAGGTCCACAACTCGGAGTAACTGAGAAGAGATTAAATGAGCATGATAAATGTGAACAAGTTGAAATACTGATCGAAGAACAGCTCAGAGAGAATGAACTGGTATCCGAACATAAACTAAAGGGGGTTAATGAAAGAGTGGAATATGATAAAAGAATCAAAGAAATTCATGGAAGGGAAATAAAAGAAACTTTTGATAGCAAAGAATATGAAAGAGAAATTAAAGAGGATCTTGTGCGAGTGGGGAATATGAGAAAAGTAAAGGAGTCAGTAGAGCTGGGTACCACAGAGAAGCGAGAAAAAGAAGTTTGTGAAAGCGAAAAAACTGGGCAGAAAGAAGAAAAGGTTCTTGAAATAGGAAAAGATATGAAAAAACTGGAAGAAGATCTTGAGAGTGAAGGGAAAATGAAGAGGTCAAAAAAGGTGATTGAGCTGCAAAAGAGTCGGAACAGATTAAAATTGAATTTGAAGAAGCAAGAGAACAGCGAAGAACAAAAAATGGCTTGTGAAGCAGAATTGAATGAGAGGGATTCAAAGGGGACTCTTGAGCAGGAGAAAAATGCAAAGATAAAAGGAAAGGCTTATGAAGGAGAGGAAACTGAGAAGAGACTAAATGATGACTGTGAGATAGATGAGAATGAGAAGAGACTCGATGAGGCTTGGGAGCACGAGGAAAACAAGAAACAATCTCGAGAGGCTCCTGAGGGTGAGAAGGGAGCAGAACTGTTGTTCGAGGAGGAAGGTACTGAGGATAGATCGAAAGGGTCCAGTGAGAGGGAAGAATGTGAAAAAGAAATTAAAGATGATTGTAACTATGAAGGATTCAATGGACAAAAGAGTGTTGACGAGAAAATAAAGGAGGAAGAAAATGATAGGAAACTTAATCTGAACCACGGAGTTTATGCAAGTACGGAGGGGCGGAAGGAATCTGATGGAGTGTGTAGTCATAGTCAGAATGAGACCCCTCAAGCAACTCGAGTTGCTGGCCATAATAATATTCATGGAAGCATTGATTCTCAAAAAGTGCCTTTGTGCGAAGAGAATGAAAGGCTGAAAGAATCCAAAATTCGTAAAAGAGAAATGGAAACGGTTGAAGGGGAGAATGAGCCAATCGAAGAAGGACTCAACTCATCTAACAGGGCAAAATCTAATGAATATGGCACTGACATTGGAGGACTACACATTGAGAAAAGTAGGGGAGTTTCTGAAGTACCTTTTACTACTGAGAATGCAAACATTTCAACTCATAAACATAGAGGGAGGGAGAACATAAATGAAGTTCAAATTTCCTTTGACCAGGAAGAAGACAAGAATAGATCTCAAGTAGTCAGAGAGTGGGTTGAACAAGGAAGAAAACTGGGAGATGTTCTGCCTACTCAAAAGTTCGCAAGCCAAAACACAGAAAGAAAGGAGCCGAATTTAAACAAGAAGTTTACATCAGAAGTGGGGGAAATAGAAGACAGGTTGAAAAGGGAAAGAGATCTGGAAAACGATCGCCTAAGAAAGATAGAAGAAGAGAGGGAGAGAGAAAGAGAAAGAGAAAAGGATCGGATGGCAGTTGATACTGCTACCCGTGAAGCTCGTGAAAGGACATTCGCTGAAGCCAGGGACAGGGCCGAAAGGGCTGCTGTGGAGAAGGCAACTGCTGAAGTACGACAAAGAGCATTAGCAGAGGCCCGGGAAAGATTAGAGAAGGCATCTGCAGAGGCTAGGGAGAGGCTTATTGCTGGAAAGGCTTCGACTGAGGCCAGGCTCAAGGCCGAGCGTGCTGCAGTAGAAAGAGCAACTGCTGAGGCTCGAGAGCGTGCTTTTGAGAAAACAATGGCTGATAAAGCTTCTCTTGCGGCACGCGAACGAGTAGACAGATCAGTGGCTGATAAATTCTCCGTTTATTCCAGAAACAGTGAATTGAGACAGAGCGCTTCATCCTCTGTGAGTATACATTTGTTTTGTTTTTATCTTTGGATTCATGCTCAACAGCCTTTTATTATATTGCACTTTTCATGACCTACAGAACCTGCAATATCAGAGCGTGGGGTCTTCTCGTGATCTGAAATATTCATATTCTTCAAGTGGTATGTGAAACATCAACTATAGTTTTCTGTGCAGCACATATGCCATCAAGTTTTCTAATCTTTAGTTATACATGGAAAAATGTAATTGCGCACTGAGATTACATAATTCTAATAACTTCGTAGGACTTGAAGTTGAATCAGTTCAGAGGTGTAAAGCTCGGTTAGAGAGACATCAACGAACGGCTGAGCGTGCAGTATGTGATTATTATATTTCTCTTTTAGCTTTCCTGTGTAACTCTAGTAAAACAATCTTAACCTTATACCTCACAACATTTCAGGCTAAAGCACTGGCGGAGAAGAATATGCGCGATCTTCTTGCTTATAAAGAGCAAGCAGAGAGAAATGTGAGTATCCTTTTACCTGAGTAAGCTGAACTTAATTTTGCGTATATACTAATCTGAATCTATTTTTTGATTTGCAGAGATTAGCAGAATCTCTGGACGCTGATGTCAAGAGATGGTCAAGTGGAAAAGAAGGGAATCTGCGTGCTTTGCTTTCAACATTGCAATATGTATGTTCCACTGTCAACTTTTCCGTTTTCTTGGTGGGATCTTATGATTGAGCTAAAATTTGTGTCCTATGTTTTCTACTATGTACAATGTGAACTTCATCTTTAGAAGGAAATTCTTGCCCAAAAAGAGCCGTGCCTAGTGTGTCGCTGGTGGGAGGGGTTAAAGCTACTCATAAAAATGAAGAAAACTATTCTTATGCCCTATGGGTAGTTGAAAGAGGATGTTTTAAAGAACCAAGAAACAGTACTACAATTCCTTGTTATTTCAAGTAAAAAAAAGCATGTCACGTGGAGAAGGGGTATGGCGGTATGCTATAAAATACCGATTAGCTTAATATGGTAGATAGATGACTCGTATTTTAGATACTTCTACTTAATTCAGACACTAAACCTAACTTTTTTTACTGGCAGATTCTTGGGTCGGATAGTGGTTGGCAGCCAATTCCACTTACTGATGTTATAACTGCTGTTGCCGTAAAGAAAGCGTACCGGAAAGCCACTCTTTGTGTTCACCCTGACAAGTTACAACAACGGGGTGCTAGTATTCAGCAGAAGTACATATGTGAAAAAGTTTTTGATCTTCTAAAGGTACGAACTGTTTACTTTTATTCTTAAGTTTATTCATGATTTTCTTTTGCTATAATAATATACCAAGTTTATTCAGCTATTTGATTTCTGAAACTTTCTTTATTTGTTGGTTAGTTCGTTTCTGTATTGTAATTTTAAATCTACACGCGGAACTCCGAGAACAAGCTCTTATAGATTTGTCATCTGTTTGCTGGCATATGAGCAAAAAGCTTCTTACTTAGTGTTAGGGCAAAAGAAAAATTATGCTTGATATAACATATATGTGTAAGGATGGACTTTCCGATCTATAGAATCTTTCGCAGCATGCTAGTGTCATCACTGTGTATATAATAAGGATGAATCTCATAGTATTGGCGGGAACTGTTATCATTGTATATATCTGTGATGCAAGGCCATGTTTTGTGTAAAATTTAGAATTGCAAAATTTGTATCACTTAATGTACTCACTATTTTATTTCTATAAAGCATTATACGTTATAAAAATACTGGAAATTAGTAAAGTGGAGGCGAAGTATGAAGTAGGGTTTCACTAGTTTCTTCTTTTATATCTGTACTTGCATCTGGCACTACGATGCTTGCACTTCTATCTACTTTTGTGTTTCATTAGTTTTTCTCTGTGTTACTGGATTCGGTATATATAGATCAAATGAATATTGAGGGCAGTGGGAGCAGTGTTAGCTGGTAACTTTGCCATTTGGCTCTATTTTACATATTGTTTTTACGATTATGACCATAGCTGTTGCAATTAATTGTCCCTTCGTCACCTCATTTCCTTCATTTCTTTGCTTGGCTTGATAATGATTGCTATTACAACTGTCTATTTATAGGAAGCCTGGAACAAATTCAACTCGGAAGAACGATAGTTGAGGCTTATTGTGCCAAATAATACATATTTCTACTGGCACTACCCGGCGTTCTGTAATTTATGCTGCTAGCAAGTAAATCTCCGCGTATCTTGTCTTGGATTATCTTATTTAGTTGCTAAATGTAAGTTTAAGCTTCATGGAATTGGCAAGGAAGAAATATTAGTGAATGAAGAGCTCTTTTCTCTATTCAAAATATGGTACCAAAGGTTATAATGGTCGTAATTTGTGTGAAAAAGGAAAGGAATATAAAATGGCAACTCAATGTATCATTTGTAGTGATATATGCACACCAGGGGTGTTAATCGAGCACATGGGGTTTAAAGTTGGAGCTTGACTCCTTTAAAGTTTGGTTTAAATTTGATAAAAAAATATCGTTTAATTAAACAAGTAAAGTTTAAATTTAATTTGTTAAGAATTTGCTAGTATTAAATATTTTAAATTATTTATGAAAAAATATGTATTTGATTTGTTAAAAGCTTGTTTAATTAAATTGGTGAATCTTAAATTTGATAAAAAAAAAAATTGTTTACCTTAATAAGTAGAACTTAAGTTAAATAAATTTAACTTTTTTGATATCCCTAAATTATATGTTAAATTGATAATTACACATGTTACGTGTATTAAATATTATATCGTATAATTTTATAATATAATATTTATAATATTATAGATGGTGTATGTAACTATTACTTTAGAGTGTGTGTATCATTAGGCGTGTAGTATAAAATATTTGGCACGGTGTGCATGGAGAGAAACCTACAATTGGGTACACCAAATTTTGAAAATCTCTAAATTTACTTGTCCAAGTAATCATATATTTTCTTGAAAAAATAATAATAATAATATTCTTGTTGATCATTGTAATATACGGAGTATAAGTAACCTTAGTAGAGGTAGATTTATATTTTATAATTTATTTAAATAATGTTAATTAAAAATATTTATAAATAAAATAAATAAAAATTCACGTGAATAATACATCTATTGTGAATTTTAATAATTTTGACTCAAAATATAAAATATTGTTATTATTTAAATGTGTAGCAAATTATAAGATATAAAAAT
>JAUMHB010043842.1:0-17984 GCA_032359685.1 Pittosporum tobira
TTGTAAGACATGGATTTAATAATAAATTGGCAACCCAAGTCGGGGTGTGGATGCCCAGATTTGGGGGTGTCACAGTGGACCCATAGGTACATTTTGAGTAACCGTCTCCAATAATTCAGTAATATTCTCCATAATTTTTTTTTTTAATCCAAAACTTACTGGCAAACTTCAAGTCAAACACCCATGGTCGGTGAGTTAATCCGACCCATTTACCCGATACGTGCGGTTGTGGAGACCTCTCCTGTTTCCAATTCGTTCACAGAGTGAGGCTTATTTTCTCGGGTCGCTCCATATAAAGATCAGAACCAACTGGAAAGAGCGAAGAGATACAGAGAGCCGAATAGCGAGTTTAGCGTTTCAAGATGAGCAGATCCGGTCTCCAGATCTCAAAAGGTACATGGAGATCGGAGAGAGGATAGGAGGAGCGTAGCACGGGCGGAGCGGTGCATAGCACGGAGTCAAGATGGGCGGAGAACGGAGCAGGGCGTTTCGATCGGGGTCGTACGGGGAGTGAATACAACGGAGGAAGTGCCGATTTCAGAACTGATGACGGCGGGGGAGTGGGAGTCGGAGTCGGGTGTTTTTGATCGGGGATGGACGGGGACTGAACCTTGCCCTGTTCTGACGAAACAGAGCAGATTGGGGACGGGGACGGGAACGGCGTACAACAGAGCAGAGCGGGGCAGATTCAGGAACTGGAGTACTCTCCGGTGCCGGAACTGGAGGAGAGCTGACCGGAACAAGAGCAGGCGGCTTACCGGTGGATCTGTCGAAGCCTTAGCCGCCTAAGGTACAAAAGCTGAACCAGGCTCTGATACCATGTAAATGTATTTGAAAGATTATTTTCTATATATTTCTGATCAGCATTACATACATATATATAGCAAAGGCAAACAACAGTAATAATTACAAATATTCACACAGCTAATCTACATTTGTCTTTCTATCATAAACAGCTGCCAATATCTTAGATTGTCAATTGAATCCCATAGCTGTCACCCTTGATTGAAGCTTATATGTTTAACAAGACATAAAAATTCTCCCTCGGGATGGAAAAACTGAGAGCTCGATGTATGAAACGAACCCATAAAGCACGCCTTTCACGGATCAGGATTGGATTGATAGACCTGAACTGCAGAAAGGTTATTCTATCACCTTGGCCTTTGCTTTGTTTGGTAGGGCTTTCTTTCCACTCGTTGCAGTTTATATCGATTAAACAGAAGCAAATAATTGACCGATAGCCAATAAGTAATACGTGGCATGAAGCCAAATTATCTCTGCATTTTGAATTCCGCAATGTAGTGACTGATGCTTAGCCAAGATCTATTTAAGAACTTCATGTAGATCTCTTAACTTGTATCATAGTGGTTGGCAGGACATCAACTAGAGTAGTAGCAATGGAATAAGACTTGGATTTTTTTTCGCTCACAGTTTTATGTCGGATCAAATTGCATAATACTTGAAGATATGATTGAACTATGAAATCTTGTGATAGCATGGTGGTTCTTACTATCCCATTCTTCAAGTTGTTCTTGGAACTTATCTTCATCTTCCTTATCTTGCTTCATAGGAATCTTTATATTCCCACACCTAACTTTCTTCTTCTTCAAAAAGTAGTGGATAGCTTGGGACCACACAACATAATTTATGCTGATTGAGATTCAGTGCAAGTGTACATCAATCAAATTATAGTATAAAATAGGGTTAAATGCAAAATTGTCCACTGTACTATGTCTCTTTTTATAAATACATCATTGTACTATTTTTTTACAAACTCATCATTGTACTGCATACTTTTAACAAACTCATCATTATACCATATTTTATTTACAAAGTCATGACTGTACCATACATTTTTTGCATGAATAGTCTCTTAAATTAACAAAGAAAATGACCGATTGTTAAAAATGTGTGGTACGGTGATGAGTTTGTAAAAAAAATTAGTATAATGGTGCATTTGTAAAAATAGACATAGTACAATGAGCAATTATGCATTTAACACGTATAAAATATATTGATCTCACGGAGAATTATAATTTACTAATTATATACCACGTAGATTATTCTTCACTTATCTAATCAACTAATAAAGATTCGATTTTTATATAATTAGTCTAATAAACTAATTACTAAACAAATTTAAATTAGGATTTTAAGCAAAATAAGAAAGAATGTTAAAATTTCGATTTCACCTACCCATTCATAATCAAACCAGTCGATTTATCATACAAGTTATGAAATTTATCGTGTTGTGATAGTAGAATTTTCCTGAATTAGATTGCTACTCTATCTCTAGTTATAACATCCCTACTTCAATTATCAGTTCCACAGTTTCCATGCGAAATTTAAATAATTTGAAGACCATTAAGTTCTTTGAAAATTTTTAGATTCATTAACATATGGTGTAATTACTACTGAAACCACATAAACCTCCTTGAACTATCTCTAGCAAAGTTTAATTTATGGTTATGTATCAATTTGCACTCACTAGTCTTCACCTCTCAGTCATTCAGCTATGTAACAATTAATTATCTAAATAGTGGTCAATTATTTAGAAGAATTAAGAACATGAAACAAAACTCGCAACATAATAAATTCACATAAAAGAATGATAAAAACGATAACTTTAATTATTCATAAGAAGGATCCATCTAGTCTTAGCACAAAGAAAATTAGAACATAATTACACTAGAAAATACAATAGAAACGATAGAAAAATCCATAAGAAGTTGGTAGGATTTCTTCATTGATAGTCCTCCGGTCTCCGCCTCCTTAAGCTCCTGATATTCTCTCGATCGTATGTTGTATGAATTGTCTTCAAGTTTGAGCTAGGAGGTTTTTTTTATAGCTTCTAAACCAAGGATTTCTCACAATTTGACTCCCATTAGGTTTGTCGTCTTGGTCTGTGTCAAAAATCTTCTAGAAAAGCCCAAAATTGCGTAAGTCAAAGCCTTTCAGAAAAGTCAACAAAATTCGCAAAAGATTGCATAAACTAACTTACTAGCATTCTTACGCCTGTAAGCTCCCTTATGGGTTGGTTTATAGCCGTAAGCCAAGACGTAAGTCTCTCTGGATCTTGCTTTTTTCTTCCTATTTCGATTTTTGGCAATCCGTGTATGTTCGGGATTAGTTCAAACTTGATTTTCGTCCAAAATAGGTTTTTTTAAGCCCAATACTCTGCAAAACAGGCCCAATATAAGGAAAATAAATATTAATTTAATAATAACTAAAGTGATTCTTGTGGTGCATCAATAACTATCAACCTATAGTACCATAAAAAATACTATTACTACATCAAACCTAACGAAAAGTTACATACTTTCCTCTTCTTTTTTTAGGTACATAAAAGTTACATACTTTCCACACAAACACATAGTTTCCCGAGATATCTCATTGACAGATCTAATATCTTGATGTCTTGTCCACAAATTTGATAATCCATAACTCATAAACAATTTATCTTTGATCCAAAACAAATATAATTAACTTAAAGCTAGAGTTTACCACGAATTCATGATAAAGGCTCCGATACCATGTTAATATAAATATATGGGATATATTTATATAATACAATAACAAGAGGAAGCTATATATTTGGAAAGGAAGTACAAAGTTTATTGTATATAACTTAAAGAGTGAGGGAAATACATGTGAATGTATGTTACTTGTGGGCCAAGTAAACTAACTTACGGATCAAGTAACTCATTTAATGAACTACCATAAATAACTAGAATATTAATTAACTTAAAATTCTCTAACAAAAGAGATAGCTTATGAGGATAAGGTGGGTTCTTAGTGCAGAGGAGACGATAAGAAAAACAATCAACAAAAATACGCATCAAGTGGTTCGTGATATTGAACCTTTTAAGTGGAAAAAGGGGTTGGTCCAGCAGGCTAGATAAAATTCGATGAGGGTGACAAATCATTGAGCAGGGGAGGTCATCAAATGGCATGCTAAAGGCATGGAGTACAACTGTGCCAGGGTGGAGGTGGCAAAGTTGACAACAAAAAGGGCAAGGCAATGACAGTGCCAATGGTAATGAATTATGCCTTTGGGCCATGCTTTGGCTTGTCATGACATGTCGAAGCTCCAAGACATAACACTTCCTACATGAACAACTAAGAAAAATTCAAACTTACATCATCAAACATCATTTATGCTCGAGAAATCATAATAAGACTTTGCGTTACAGCCATGTATAAAACCAATTGCCAGTACTGCGTGCTATGGCACTGAAATTAGTACACCATTCTTATTTGACACCGTCTTCTAATTCGTTGCATCATGGCACTACCATCCGATGTGCCACACTATCTACTAGTATGTCAACTCAGTTTGCCTTCAATGTGCCAAACAGCCTGAATAATATTTTAAACCACTCTCGAACCATCACGCGAATTCCGATCCAATTGCCCATCATATCTCGAAGAATATGTTATGCTGCCCATGTTTGTACCATACTACCAAAGTTTCCACCCGACCTTGAGGGTGGGGAGAATTGTGATGCTTATTGGTTTAGGTAGGTCACAAGTATCGACAACATTGCGTATTCTTCAAGATATCATAGGCAGTTGATTGGAATTCGTGTGATGGTTTGAGACTTGTTTCAAATATTCTTTGGACATTATGGCACATTGATGGCAAGTTGAGTTGACATATAGGCATATAACATGACACACCAGATGATAATGTCATGACACAACAGATTGGAAAACGGTGTAAGAATGGCGTACTAATTTCAATGCCATGACACGTTGTACTAGTAGTCTGTTTTATACATAGCAATAAGGTAAAGTCCTATTATGACTCATCGAGTATAAATGATGTTTGGTGCTGTAACTTTGAATTTTTGCTTAATTGTACATGTAGGGAATGTTATGTCTTGAAGCTTCAACATGCCATGGCCAGGCCAATGCACGGTCCAAGGGCATAACTCATAAATAAATGTTAGCGTATGAGTTTAAGGCAACCTAACACCCATCCTAGCAGGAGTACATGGTGGCAAATGATGGGAAGATGGCAGCAAAAATCTAGACTATAAACTAGATGATGAACAATACATATTTACAATGGTGGTGTTTTAAGTTGAATTGTTGGAGTGTAAATTCATGGGAAATCAATAAAGTCAAGGATAATGACTATAAGTGGGCGACTTGTGGTGCAAACATGAGTACATGACATGGAGGTGCAACTAGAACTTAGCTCAAGATCGGTTGGTTTAAACAAGGCAGCTGACATAGCTTGAAATTCAAAGTCTAGAGACAGATAACTGTCGGACAATTATTTCCAGTTGAAAGAAATATGATTGCTAATTAATTTTAATTTTGAATTTGAATTGTATCCAGAAATAACTCCCTTGATAGTTGGGGATGTTAATATATATAAGCCATACCTTAAGCAAATTAAACAAGCCATTTGTCACAATTGTGAGCAAGTGTGTCTAATTTATGTTTATTTAATTGCAAGAAAAAGATTGGTTTTTCCTTATAAATATTTCCCTATTCTATACTGCTTGTAATGTTACCTCGTTTATCTTAAGTAAATTACATTTGTATACAAAAAACATGTGGATGTGTGTGATTATTGTTAGCTGAATAAGTTATAACATATCTAGATCATCACAAATAGATCATTGATTGTGATTTTGTTAAGCTAAGTCTTGTTATGTACTTTCAAGAACATAAAGCTGGAAGTATTACATATTCTATAGATCTCGTTCCTTTCTATTACATTATTCCTTTAATTTTTCCTAATAGGACAATGGATAAAATACAAGATATGAATCCTCACCTAATTTACAATTGAACTTTTTGAAAGAGGCTAGCTTTATTTTTTCTCTCTTTCTTTGTATAAGGAGATATTTTATTTTATTTTAGATAATTTTAAAAAATAATAATTTTTATAAACAATAGTTACAATTTTTTCTTAAAAAAAATACTCAACAACGTCTCAATTTTATCCCAAACTAGTTGGGGGCAAGTGGAAAATGAATCCATAACAATCAAGAAGGGGAATAAAAAAACAACAAAATATACTCACTCGATCATAAAAAGAAAGACAAACATCTAAAGTTTGCAACTTAAGAAAAACTACTTTTAATGAAAAAGAAAAATTCTAAACCACAAAAAATTTGAATATTCCCATAAAATTTTATTTCTTTAAACATACACTTCATATTTTTATTGAAATATGTATCTGAGTCATTAATTTTAGGCTAACGAAAATGATACCTAATCTCATTTCATTTTTTTGAGACGGATGGAGTAAATAAAATTTACATGATATTTCTAGATATAATTTAATATGTTAGTACCCTATTCAGTTTCATACTGCACGTATGGCCCTTCTCCATGTACTTCTATCTACTGCCATGACTCTCATTATATTTAGCTCATTTAAATCTCTTCTCATGACTTCTCTCCATGTAGTCTTGGCCTACCTCTTCCCCTGCTAATATTTTCTTCCTGATTCACTGATTCTGCTTTTATCGATGCATTTATTTGTCAATATTGTACATGACAAACAACCTCAATCAACGGCCTGTCATCTTTTCTTCAATTAGTGTCATCCCAACTTTCTTTTGAATCTCTTCATTTATGATTTTCTCTAGTCTTGTATGACCACACGTCCATCTTAACATTCTCATTTCAGCAACGGTTATCTTATTTCCATGTTGTTTCTTGATCTCCTAACACTTAGCTCCATATAACATTGTTGGTCTTGTTACAGTTATATAATTTTTTTCTTTCATTTTATTAGGATTTTTTTGTCTCACAACACTTCAAATGCGTTATACTACTTCAGCCATTTTGCTATAATTTTATGGCTTACATCATCATCAATATCTATCTTCTTATGTAACATGGAACCCAAATATTTAAAAGTATCCTTTTTGGCACCTTATGCCTCGACATATTAACATTGTCTAAGGCTCTCATTCTTTAAATGTTGAAGTTGTACTTCATACATTTTGTCTTACTCTGACTTAATCTAAAACCCACCCTTAGATTCCAAAACATTTCTTTATACCTTCAACTTAGCATTTACACATGCCTTAAACTCGTCTAGGAACAGATAACACTCTAGATTTTAAAAAATTTCATTATGTTACCTATATTTTTTCAAAAATGTGTCATTTTACACATTTGACCAAAATTTTCGCTACCTATACTTTTAAAAATATACAAGTTTGCACCCCAAACTTTTCGACTGGGTACAGATAGCACCCCGTCTCAAAAAAGTCTGTGGTGCAAAATGACAGATTTTTAACTAAAAATTTTGGTCAAATGAACAAAATGGCACATTTTTTAAATTACAGGTAGCAGAATAAAACTTTTTAAAGTCTGGAGTACTATCTATGACCAGTCGAAAAGTTTGATGTGCAAAATATACTTTAGTCTTTATTTAAACATTTACAGGTTATCTTTATTATTACATTTATGAATATCTTCATAAGACTTTTTTTTTTTTTTTTTCGCCTAACAGCCTCTTAAACCACCTCACTTCGTCACTCCTTAATCGGCGGTCCATTCCTTTTACTTTTTCCCACCACCCATTTGAATGCAGTAGGTAGACATGTAAATAGCTTCCCGGTCTACTTGTCGTGGTCCATTTTCGTGCATCCCTGCTTTAAAGGCGTACCATAAAATCCCAATACAAATAGCAAAAGGCTAACCACAATAAGTTCAAGCCAGCATGCCATTCAAACATCATCATCAATATAGGTTGTCAGCTGACCTGAAGAACCTACCTGGCTGAAGGTTCATGTAGGCCAACCATATGAATACCCGTAACGCACCATTACATAAGCTCTGCATATCAAGATTAATAGTACTCACTCCATTATAAAAGCTTTTAAAAGATAATAATTTAAAAAAAAAATGTTTCATTAATCATTACAATTTTTACAGAAAAAAAAGTATTTTTAAAACTTCTTTTTCAGAGATGGTGTATATTTACAATAAAATCATAAAGTAAAAATATTATGATGGTTTATAATACTAAAATATAAACATATTTATAATTTTGAAATGGACTAAAAAATATTAACCATCTCTAATTTTGAAATGAATGTTGTCATATTATACTAGCTTGTATGCAATTCAGAAGGAGCGGCTCGTTGTTCGGAGAAGCAGATATTTAATTTTTCAATTGGGTTAGTGTTGGACATACTCAAGTAAAGGAGGAAGTAAACAAAGGAGATAAAGAGAGGCAAACGTGCAATATGCAGCAGAAAGTACCAGTACCCATCAATCGGTCATACCCAGGTATGTAAATGAATTTCTCAATCAAAAAGCAAAGCACCAAACCATAACAAGTTTAATTTGGATTAGAATGTCAAACAGGTCAATACTAGTGACCATTTTTTTTCTTCTTTTATTTGGATACCAATTCAGAGCAAGGATTGAATAATCAAGATACAAAAGCAGATCATTGCAGATGTAAGACGGACTCTCCATTACAGGTATCTTCAAAACTGAACTTGAACTACAACTAGCCGTCAATTAATAATAATAGTAATAATAACTCTCCCAGTATGCATACTAGCATTCGACTTACTGTTCACAACACATGTCAAATCAATCGCCCGACACAAAGCTCTTATCTTCGTAATACCTTCGCTCGCTTTCTGCCTTCCTTTCATTGCGTTTCTGAAAAAATACAAGCATTTGTTTCCGTTAGACATTTCCAGATGTATAATCGGACAGCAACATTCAAGAACAAGTCAAACTAACAGAAATTCCATAATTAGGGTTATCCAAATACTTTTATTATTGTAAATTTTAAAAGAGAACACATGTATTGGATTCAACAGAGCAGTGCTCCCATCTTTGTTTATGAAACTTATAATAATGGTCATTTCCTGAATCTGGAGTCCAGGGGTTCGCTGGGGTTCAGTGATTCACCAACCAACAGAAGAATCGTTGCTTCATAGGTCGTCCCTTCGGAAGATAAGGGCTCGTCTTGGACGCCTTGTTAGTGGAATGTACTGTGTACGCCTTTGAAATCTAATGCACTTGGTAAAATAAGTAAATATTACCTACCCATGTTAACCCAGTTGACCCAAAAGCTGAAATATTCATGACCCATACGAATTAAAACAACCATCATCAACTAGGCTTAGTCATTTAGAATTTCAGTGAATCAGAACAAGAGAGGGAGTGAGAGAGTCTCCATCTATAAAATTATAAAATGTGTATCTTTATCCTCCAAATTAGTGATGTGTTTTTTCTTTTTAATGATTCCATAAATTACTATTAGTTTAAGTTTCTATATCTTTATTCTCCAGCTTATAGTTATGACGAACTTATCATTCTTTATCTAATATCTCCATCCAATTTCTAATGCACTCTGCCTATAATGATTGTACTGGCATGTGACATAATTTTAAATCTCACACTTTAGATACTTCAGCATTCTACAGGAATATGATTGTTCCAATTGGAATTTTTTCAGATAAAAGAAGAATTTCTAGATCAAATTTTTTCTTTCTGTATGTAATTGATTGTAGACTTATATCTTCTATTTGGTGCTTATTTTAGTAGTTTTCAATCTCCAGAATGTCTTAAATGTTGATTGTACATTAGTGTTTTTAATGATATTTATTAGTGTTCAACAAACTAAAAGAGAAACAAGGAATTGACCATATATATACTGAAGACAGTGGAGGAACCTGATAAGCTTCGTGATTTGACACGATCCTTCTAATTATCGTGCTAGTTGTGATATCCAGCGGACTTTCCAACAGTTTCAAGATTCCCATACTGACTGGAACATCGTATGGATTGCGCTTTTCCTGTAAGATGCAACATGACAGTGAACAGCAAACTCTTTATTACATTCAGTCTTTGTTAGATAATCATATAACACAAACAGAGGTTACAAAACTCTTGCTTTACCTTCTGAAAATCTTCATCTTCTGCCACTGTTCCGTGAACAACTAAAGAGATATTAAAGGTTGTTATCTGCAGTGACAAGGATTTACAATATGTTATCAAATGAAAATAACAACTCACATAGGAAATTTGTAGTTCGCCAAAGATCTATTCTTCAAGTATTAGAAAGTCGAAAAGAATTTTTAATGACTTGATTTCACTACCATACCACACCAAAGAAACTTTGACAAAGTAGCAGAAAGATTACAGTATATAAGTTCAACTTTTATGATGTCAATATAATTAAATTTTCTGTAAATTCACATGTAAACAATACAATAATACATTCTTCAATCGTGAAAGTTGATTGGATAATAGTTTTAAATCCAAAATCCAGAAAGTAGAAAAGAGGAGAATTTAGAAATTTTTTGAGATAATACAACTTTATAAGAAAGTGGGACTTCATGGTTGCAAGGAAAAATATAGCCGAAGACTTGGCAAGCCATCATATAGAAGGAAAGTAGGTGGTATGAAGGTATCCATAAATTGCCCTGTTAATTAAAAGTTAATTTGGGTACAATAACTGGCTAACAACAAAATACAGTCTACATATAATCCCCCAGTCTCCGTATCTAAGATACTAATACCTACAGCCAAATTTGGTGGAAATTTGTATGAAAGGTCCGAGCACCATTTAGCTACCACCCTGGTTTCTGTGCGGTCCTTGATAAAGCATCATTGAATTGTATTCGGGTCACAAAGATATATGGAACTTAGTACATTTGTATTATATATGCTAATGCACATTATGCAATCTAATTTAGCACGTACTTTATGCTACAAGTTCCCCCTAGGGGTGCTAAACAAGCTGAGGGCTCGTTTAAAGCTCAAGCTTGGCTCATTTAAGGCTTGGCTCGTGCTCGTTAAAAAAGCTCGTTCAGTTTAACGACTCTATTCAAGCTCAGCTCAATAAAAGCTCGATAATATTAAATATTTTAAATTATTTATGAAAAAACTTGAGCTCGGCTCGTTAAAAGTTTGATAAAAGGCTTGTTTAAGTTGAACCGAGCTTGAGAAAAAAGCTCATTTAACTAAATGAGCCAGGCTCGAGCTCGACAAGCTCAGTTCGGCTCGGCTTGTTTAACAGCCCTAGTTTCCCCCTTTTTTAAGTTGATAGCAGTAACCAAGCTACTGTTCATCCCTGATTTAGCTCCAAATCTGCATCCATTGTTTCAACTAACTCTCAAGTTAAGCTGAATCTCCATTTGACTGATTGCTTAGACAAAGACAACCTAGAGTTGGGCTTGACATACAACTTTGGTGCAAGTCGTTCATGTTATTACCTTTTCAGCACAGCAGACCATACAAAAAGCCTTTACTGTTGGATGGAAACTTAGATTTCCAAATAGAAGTCTTAAGAAGAAACTGAATAAACGGGCCTATGACGAATAAGAAATGTCAAAACAAAAATATGATTGAAAATTTGAAGAGGGATAAAAAAACCCTCCAATCTGGGTAGAAGAAAGAAATATGAAGAAAGAATAGTAGGGTTACAAAAGTGAAAATTCCAAGGGAGCCAACTACCAGATATAAATTCTTTGTTTCAATGAACTCTTTGTTTCTTAGGCCATCAATATTGATATCCTAAGCCAAGGGCCAGAAATAGAAAATTGGCAACGAAGAAATAAACTATAGTAGAAAAATATATTTCGTCCCCAACTCCCTCTAAAAGGTCACACCACTGTGCTATGATAATGTCACAACATAAATTTTTGAAAACCAAAACTTACCATATCTTTCGACACCTCCCAAGGAGCACCAATTATCACCTCATCTACATAACGGCAAGCCAAAACACTTAAGCTCCTTTCATGTAGGTTCATGATTGGGCGGTGTGCTCCTCTGTTAGCACTGCAAGAGCCACAGAACAACATATAACATAAGATGTAAGGTGGTTTTCTTCAGAAATGAAGTGACTAAAGTCACTGTCAATGCAGCACCAAAACTTTTGGAGCCCACATCAATACTTGTTAGGGTAATATATCTATAGGGGCACGGTAGATTCAATGTGATATAGTTAGTAGGATCATCATTTTTAGCAAAGCAACATCGTTTTGTCTATCTTATTTTTTCCATCTTATATGCTTTCTATATTTTTTCTACTATGATGTATCCTGCAGTATAAATCATATTGTATCTACTTTTTTCCCTTGCACTTTAGTCATAGGTCATTATTTCAATGGAGGAAGTACTTTTTATTCTGGGGACAGAAAAAGAGTGTTCAATTTCTTAATTTGCATAATGTGTACTTAGGCCTTTGAGGATGAGGAGTATACAAGAACATACTTATTAAAAAAAGTATTACAAAAGAACATGAATCAACTTCCTTCTAATTTTCTTTTTTCCTATCATTCATGAGGGAGTTAGGAGCATAAAAGGAATTAGCAACCAACACCTGACAATGTATCATAGCCTTTAATACGTAATTTTACAAAATTATGCCAAATCAAGTGACAAATGTTCTACTAGCACATTATGTGCGTCTCTTTGGGCCTTTAAGATTTCAATAGTCCCCATGATATTGGACTTCAATTTATTAATAAAATGACAAGGAGGCTTGAGTTCCTGTATGTTCCTCATGGCTTATTGGTCATGAGTTGTATCTGAAAAATAATAATTAGATTTCAAAAGTACTTTATTATCTACTAGTTTGCTCTGGCTCTCTCCTCCTATAGAGTAAGAGAGGAAAGAGAGGATTGTTGCATTTCGCACCTGGTGAGACCCAAATCATGCACAAGAATGTAGTCGTGCATTCACGGGATATTTATAGACTAACTACGGTGACCCTCCACCCCCAAACAAATACTGAAAACATTTAAGTATCATTAAAATGTTTAACACTCTATTAGCAAGAATTGACATGAAATGTACTGACTATAGGAGGCTCGTGCATGTAAGTTATCTTAAGAAAAAAGGGGTAGGGGGTGGGAGAGAGAGAGTATTACTTACCTGACAGTTTGGTCAGTGTGGATCCCAACTAGCAAAAAATCCCCAAGTCCCCGGGCAAGCCTCAGTATCTGTAAATAGAAAGACATTTGGTTGTCACCTTTCTGTTTCTGACATCTATTACTTGAGTGCATTTCATTTTTTTTTGTTTCTCTATGATTTCATACAAACCCTTTCTGAAAGATGATTAACACAAGTATGAAAGAAGACGTCCTATTCAGACCACTACGAGGATGCACTTGAGAAAAGAATAAATGTGAAAAGAAACACATCTGTCAATACGGAATGAAAAACGGTCATGCTTTCTCAACAGATATACACGACAAGAATGAAACTAGTGTTTTATCAGCTGATTCCTATTTTGGATTTCGATACAATATTCCTACATATCAAAGATCAAAACATCGAACACCAACACGCAAATTATCATTCATCCATCTAACAGTGAGCTTTCAATGTTATCTCTATATGTGGTAACATAAAACCAAATGCTATCCACCTACCTCCACATGCCCAGCATGGAAAAGATCAAAAGCACCATCTATATAAACGATTCTAGAATCAGGTCCAGGTCCCTACAACAAAGAAAGAAGTATCATCAAGGATCACAAGGCAGCTAGAGTGCAATGATTAAATATATAATTACACACTACAAATAAAGAAGGTGCAAGGGATAAAAAGGAGAAAAGGAGAGACAAAGTTTGTTCAGTTGCAGCATAAATGAAACATACTCGTACTCCTAAATATATGTGAAATATATAATAGGAATATTAATCTAGAAGACATAAACATAATAGGCCTATAAAATAACAGGTTCTATACTTGATGTAGCAAACATGTATATGTAATCAGTCAGATCATGACATTTGGTAACCAAGTGTGACAGTAAAACTTCGAGTTCAAGTTACTAAAATGCCAGTTTTACCAATTCTGACTCAAAAGACATCAATTAGGAATGAATCATTAGCAGATTTTTGACAATCAACAATTAAATTATAAAGTATTACAATTTAGATAGTGATAACCCATCCTTGCTCATGGAAAACAAAGCCTCTTTTTTTTTTGGGGGGGTTAATGGTGGACCCGCAGCCACTATCCTTAGGACGCACAAGGGATAAACCACCGGGTGCGCAATAACCCACCAAGCACGCACGGGTAAGCCCATAGTTTGGAAAACCTAGCCTTTAATTACCTTTTACTGAAGTTCAGAAAATATTATATAGAGGCATGGCGATAAAATACAGATTAATACACGACAGACACTAAAGCAACTTGAATAACATGTTATTATATAACTTAACTTCTGAGCACAATCAGTTCATAAAAATGATTAGGGATAAGCATATAAAAGTACCTTCCCATTAGAGAATTGCACAATTCTGCGAGATGTAGGCAAAAAATGAGAAATGCGAGTTCCACTACTAGAGCCACCATCATCAGATTTTTGACTATGACCATGGCTGAACTGTCTTTGTAAGGAAGAATGATTGTGGTTATCACTAGTGGATCTCTCTCTCATACAAAGAAGCATTCGACCTATACAGGAGCATTGTCATACAATACATGCTTTCAGAAGGTGTCATGATCTCTTAATCAGCATAAATAACTCTGCTTTCTAACATCTACAGAAATCTGTATTTTGATGTGCAACATGGATTCTAACAATTGCCACAAAGTTTTAAACATGGTGAAATCTAGCAACAACATACATCATGTCTATACTCTATCAATGCAAAACCCAGCACAACGACCAGACAATCTCGGAGCACCTTCACATAACCTATTCCAACTGAATAGATAATCATTAACTCAACTCAACAATGCTTTTTACCCCAACTATCCCAAACTAGTTGGGATAGGCGGAAAAATGAATCCAAAAGTAAGCTTAAGAAAGAGGGAACAAGCCAATTGATGGATAATACTGAACTCTACCCAACTCAACTCAACTATGTCTTTTATCCCAAGCTAGTTGGGGTAGGCTCAAAGTGAATCTATAAGTAAGCTTATGAAGAGAGGGAATGTGCCAATTGATAGGTCATAAAATAAATACATAAAAGAATGTAATTCACTTAACCACAGGAAAACAAAAGGTTTTACAGTATATGTACCAACAATGTCAGTGCTTGACACGCCTTCTGTGCGCTTGATCTGCTTATAGCGGCCGGCCTTTTTTGCAAGAGCATAAGCATCAGTTCCATCAGGGAGAATGCATGGGTCATCCCCGTGAATGATATAATCTATATTGTACTCATCAAATAGCTTCTTCATGAAGTCTTCAGTTATGGCATATGGTGCATCAGATATAACCTCGTCCACCCACTTCACAGCACTAACCATAATCATCCTGTAACAGAACACCACATGAGACCAAATATTTATTTGCTTAATGGTGAAATAGAAGGTTCCTTTTGCTAAGGAAACTGCATAACCTTCAACAATATAATGTAAGCAAATAATATGAGTACCATCACAGGAAGGATGAATGCCTTGTCTTTAGTAATATGTTTGAAGTAAACATTGGCTTATAGAAAATGTTGCATAGATATTTGAAAGAACTGTTTCACTTATCTTGCAAAATGTTTACTTTAGAATAGATATCTGAAAGAGCTCCACCACAAGCGGTATCAAACCCAATGTAACCTAGATCTATAACCGTTCTCAACTGTTTGTAGTCATAGACCCAATTGTATTCATTGAGAACTGTTGACTTTGTATACCAATCAATTAAAATAAACAATCTTACCATCGATCCTTGTGGTTTTGAAATTATATTTACTGGAAACAGGAACCATAGTCGCCATCTTCATTTTTGGTCTACTTGTAAATTTTACCCTCGTATACCTCTTTGGGGCAAATTTCTCAAGAGCTAAGAGATCAATTCGAGGAGCACAGGGAATAGTTGAAGTAACAAGCTCCCAAATGTTGGGGGCGGGCACATAACTTAAATTGAGATAACGATATATGAGGTAGGGTCTCTATCTATGCAGTTACTCCTCCTGACATTCATCGTGTTAGCGCTAACCAAAAACATACATTCAGGCAATCAAATTCTTAGAAATGTGAATCCCAAATGCGACCCCCATTTATCCCCTTCTGCCAACAGATTACACCCAACAGGAATTCCATCTTGAATGACTATAGGTTTAATGTTTAAAAGGGGATCACATGTGAATAAGAGAGCCTGACAAATTAACTAGGGTTTTGGAAGCCCCTTGAGTGATTTTCACTTGAGGCTGCTTTTCAGTAACCACTGAACTCCAGAATTGTTGATTTTAATCCAATATGCCAATAGAGCAAACAACAAATGTGCAGTTTTATTTAAATCAACCATATAAAAAACGTAAAATAATTAAGGAGAGGGAGAAGTAGAGAGAAACCAACCTCTCGTTGAGAGGAGTGACAGGAGGGCCTTTGTTAACAGTGATCTCGGCATCGCTGACGACGCCAACAACCAATTGGTCGCCAAGGGCACGCGCCTGGCGCAAGGCGTTGCAGTGGCCGTAGTGCATCATGTCGAAGCACCCATCCATGTACACCCTCACGGGCCTCTTCTTCTTCTTCTTCTTCCTCCAGCTCGGCAGAGCATACCATAATCCTAGCACCGACACCCCTGCTAATACCCCTCCGATCAACCACGTCGCTACAATCTTCGAGCTTGACATTACCGTTAAATTATATTCAGACTGGCCTCCAGAACCACCCATCGTAACTCCTCCTGGGTCGCTATTTTCTAATTTTCTAGTTTTCTAGGTGATGTGATGTGATTCTGATTCGATGCGCTTTCCTTTTTATTATTCCACACCCTTTTGACTGTTGATTCGCAATTGCACTTACCGCGCCTTCCTGCTTCGTTTTCCTTGTCCTCACACAAATTAAAGTTACTGCCACACCGTTTTTTCTATGGAGGCGTTAAAAATAACCCAGAGTTATATCTAAATTTACCCACTGAAATGTAGAGACGCGCCTTCCTTTCTAAACCTCTTTTTTCCCCCACTTTGCGCTAATCCCTCACTTTTGTTGACGAGTGATATTTCCGTAATGCTCCTAATTTTTTTTCATGTTGGATTGCAGAGCAGTGTTCATCATCCGGATCAAATAATCTGATCAAACCAAATAATCCAATCAAATCCAAATAAAATGGTGCAGTTTTGATTAGTTATTTGTTTTTGGTTGAGTAACTTGTACACAGTACTTTTATGTACTTTTTCTACAAAGAATAATGTTTAATCTCAAACAGTAATCATACTCATCTCTCATTTCTCAGTACGCGTGTTTATTATTGTTAAGCTTAAATATTTTTTTATTTTTTTATTTTTTTTTAACCTCGTCTCCCTTATTCTCCTAGTTTCTCTTTATTATTATATATTTATTTATTTGTTATATATATATATATATATATAATCGTATCTACTTATGATTTTTGCCAAGTAACATGGTGTCCTAAGTCGTAAATAATATATATATATATATATACAAATTACACCAGATTATTATAGAAATATTAAGACGAATTTATATTTCAAAAATTAAACATTAATTTGTACTCTGTTTATGCAGCAACGACAATGAGCCAAAATAATTGCTTTCAAACAAACTTAAATAGCAACGTAAGCCAATAACCGCAATTTACTGAACCAGCATGAGCCAACAATCTAAACCATTTAACAACTATATGCCAGAAAAAGAAAACGCCAACATTCACAACTTGCAATGTAAATCCCATTACCAAATACTATCAAGTCCATATTAAACTTAAAAATATATCCAAAAGTACCAAATACATTTATTAAAGTTGCAACAATAGTAAATCATCCTATGGAAACCAAAATGCATAATACTTTCTTAAACAAAGAGACATCTAACGGCCTTAAATGCATTTCCTCGGCCATTATTGAATTAAAATACCTAACATAGTAGTTAATTTACAAGTCTAAATCCTCACTTGGTAGTTGAACTATTAGAATTCATAGACTGCATAAAACCTCCAATTTTATTCAAGGTGGCGTAAGTTTTTCCACCCTTTGATATAACTTTAGCTCTAATACTAGTTGAGGAAGATAGAGCGCTGCTTCTTGGAATTGGCGACACTGGCGTTGGTGGCA